>MU183844.1:38139-70089 GCA_016904865.1 Pissodes strobi | reverse complement strand
TATTATATTTAGAATAAATAATATAAAAGCGTAAATCGAACCCATCCATGAAGAACGACCGCTGATGCCGATGTGATTAATTGACTTCTTCGATCGTAGTTTAGCACCACGGGTTCCCATTATTACGGCCGTAAACACTGAATCCACAGCCGGGGTTAAGAGGTAATAGATCAGACCGAATCGGGCAGGATAATGTTTTAAATTACAGTGTTAATTGAATATCACGCCTGCCATTATTCATTCAAAAAAATTATCAAGCCATTCTACGTTATACCCCTGCTTCGGTTAACGTTATATATGAGATGCTCGACAGTGTCGTAGGGATTTATTTCAAAATTTTTAAAATATCGCCGTGGCGGTTCGAGACAGGGTTAGTTTGGGTTAGTATATAAAGGGATCGGCAGAAATGTTGGCATCAATGGGAGTAATTTTAAGCATAAATATTTTTAAATAAATCGATACAAAAAAACATTGGATTTTCGTATGAAGTACAGTATTCCAGTTTTAATTGAATAAAATGAAGGAATAAAAATAAAAAAAAAGTTTTCACTTTTAACTGTAATCTAACCCAATACTGTGTAACGAGCAAACTTTACAGACATGACAACCCTGCGCTGCGGCAGCGTGGAGTCATGAGGTGATGTAATTATGATGACTGTACTTGTTGAGGTTTAAGGTCAAAATATTAGTGGCTGTAATAATATAGGCGAAATAAAACGTGTTAGTAAAAAGTTCAGTTTACAGATCAGAAGTCGAATAACCTACGGATTGTGTTGTTTGTTGTGGAGAATGGTCAAAAACGCGATTTCGGCGAATTGAATCACGTTGGCGTCTTCTTTTCATTATGTGTGGCGGCGCCGGCGTCACAAAAACATTTAACAATTGGCATTGGACAATTTTTGAGAAAGTCACTATAAGTGCCTGTGCTGATTATTACGGTACGAATTGTGGTGTATTATAACTGTGTTAATTGGTGTGTAAGAGACGTTTTTCTAGTGAGTGTCTATGAAGGAAGGCAGAAGTGACGAGTCAAAGCTCGATTACGAGCCTGAATTGAGCGAGAGAGACCACGGCGAAGGCGTTTTGGCGCCGGAAGACGAAACAGCTCCATGGTACATAAGCTGTTGAAAGGCGGTTTGGCAGATAGTTTCCAGCAGATTGTGGCGGCCGAAAAGGCAAAGACGACAAAATAAAAGGCGGCTTTGGTACTGGAAATGCGAAAAAGCCGGTGAGAGCGTTCCTTAGGCGGTAGAACATGCTTGTAGCGACAGGGCGGACTCCGCTTGCAGTTGGAGCTGTATGGTGTCAAGGGCAAAGACAGGTGGCAATATTATTAACCCTCCTGACAGCCAGGCCTGTAGCGTAGTCAGGTGGTTGAGCAAAATTGATCAGTTGGGCGGTATTCATGGCTGGTCGAAGTATGAGAGGGCGTATTTTAAGCAGGCGAAATTGCAAGGCGCAGCAAGGGGCTTGTTTAATCGGCTCGATAAGTATGACCTCTCATGGGAAGACTGGAAAGCGGCTCTTAGAAAGGCGTTTCCTAGGGTGTATGATTTTGCTTAGCTGATAAAGGAAATGATGGCGAGGGTTAAATTGGATGGCGACACCATGACCCATTATTATCATGATAAAATGGCGTTGATCGAAAAGTGTAATCATTCAGGCACAAAGGCGCATTCGTACCTAATTGACGGTCTGGCTTTCTTTGCACTTTTTCAATTTGCACTTAAAAAGCTTAATGTCCGCAACATTCCTGATGCAGATAGGAACATGATTGTAGATTTTCCGGCTAAGGTATATTAGCGAGCTCCTATCAAGCGAGGAAGTAGGAATTGGCAAAGGAAAATTATTCGCCTGACGAGTCACATGGCCAGTGTTAGACGGAGGTTTATTGCACTTGTGAATCTGCATTGTTGTTTACAAAATAAAGATAGAGTAAAGGGTGGCTTGCAAGAATCTCTCAACCCAGCCAAACACAGATTCCTAACTGCACACATATAACACCCAACAAACCCCTGCTACTCAGACCCCAAAAGGGCCGTATGTGAGACTCAGTCAGAGCGAAGTAAACTGAGCGCGCAACCACCCTTCCAAGCTCACGTCTTGCAACCCAAACCGCAAACCGGCCCGAAGATAGTTTTGACACGAGACTCAAGATATGACCTTCAAACCTTGGGCGACAATCAATAGAGATACTTAAGAACTTGTAACTCTCTCCACTCTGCAATGGAGTTCGCTCATCAAACATCAGACCCCCGATACCGCAATTAAACCACAAAACAAATTTAATGTTTTATCAGCATTAGAAACAAGCCTGTTTAAGGCACACCACTCTCTTACAATTTGAAGTTCTTGAACAGTAAGTGCTCTAACATAATCGGAATTTATATGACGCCACAATATGGTGGTATGATGAGCAAACTGAACAGCCCGGCCACGTAGTGCGACGGAGCCCAGATCGTTAACGTATAGCAAAAATAAAATTGGTCCCAACAGTGAATCCTGAGGTACCCCACATTTAAGGGCCCCAGCGCCAGAAACCAACACCCTCTGAGCACGATGCAACAAATTCAAAACCGCACCCCTGAAGCCATAATTATGAAGCTTAGAAGACAGTATCCTATGATCGACACAATGAAATGCCTTGGATAGATCACAGAACACTGCTGCCATTGCCTCCTTAGCATGTATTAATGTATACACGCTCTCCAATAAGGTAAAAATAGCATCCTGAGTCCCCCTGGCAGTTTGAAAGCCAAACTGATTAGCAGATAAAATTTTATGCTGGTGCAAAAAGGATACAATTGGGCTCTTTGTAAGTTTCTCGAGAATTTTTGAGAGGGTCGACGAAATGGATATTGGGCGGAAGTTGCATGGCTGACTCAAATCACCCCCCTTATGATGTCCGTTAGACAGGGGAGAAAATGCCCTTATGCCAGGAGTTGTTTATGGCAAACACTAGTGCATCTAGTGCACAATCAGGTAAAACCAGAAGCAATCCTGAAGATATGCCATCAGGTCCCGATAATTTACGATTCTTTAAATCCTGAATTGCCTCTCTAACCTTAGCGGAACTCGCAGGGTAGAAGAAAAAAATCTCCGACTGACACCTGCCGGAGACAATGCAGTGGATCCCCATTATTGGAGCCACCCCTCAACAAGCCCTCAGCCACTCCACAAGAATAATCATTCACAGCCTTCGGCTCCAACTCCGATTCCGCCATCCTTCGACGGGAAGCACGCCTAAAATCATTTACAAGCGACCAACTCTCCTTCTGTCTGTTGGCCTTCCTATAGTAATTCTCCTTTGCAATCCTAATTATCTTCCTGTACATACTGCGGTAACTCCGACAATGTCGAACAATGTTCTGATCATTAGTATAATTCAAACAAAAACGATGGTTTCGTGCTGATGTTCTGAGAGCAACTGTGATCCATGGTTTACGTTTTCTGGTCTTGAATACTCTTAGGAAAAAATTGGTTAATCCTGTCAGACAGCACATGATAAAACAGGGTAAATGGCTCGGGAGCCATTCGAACTGCATTATAAAGAGATGATTTAAAAAATCTTCGTTAAGTCCTGTCAGGATGGTTGCCAAGGAATAATTTCGAAAAATCTACGGGCAGTATTTCCAACATTAGTTGTCCCATGCCCCTGTTTCGGAATGTCGGCAAGCAAGTTCATCTGTAATCTAATTTGCTCCCGAATATATTTCTTTCTTTCTTTTACATGTTTTTTTCTCATTTTCTTATCGTATCTGCCATTTTTGACCGTGTCATGTCGGTTCGATAAGAGATATGAAGGCAACACTCAAAGTATCGAATCCATGCATGAAAACTTGAAATTCTGAAATCATACATAAGAGGTACAATAACTTTTGGTGAAGCGCCGCATATTCAACATGTTTGAGTAGAAGAACCGCCTACAACGTCTAACATTTTACCATCTATCATTGTGAGCTTAAAATCGTGATGGATTTCTATTTCTTTACTTCCTAAAGTAATTTTAGTCGGTTAGTTTTCTACATGTCCATACTGGAATTTTGGTTTTAGTATGACTGCGATTTCAAGTAAGAGCTTTTGTGAAATTACTAACATTTTCCTACCCTGACGACGAATATCCTAGCTATAAATGAAATGATCGTTCTAGAAATATTGGCCCTAATTTCAACTTCAGCTGAGTAGCCTCCGTAATCCAGAACCTCAGTACCCGCCAGCGGCGTCTGGCTAACTAACACCACTCTTTGATAGTATAGTGGTTATCATATCCGCCTGACACGCGGAAAACTCGGATTCGATACCCGGCCGGAGAGCTGTCTCTTCAGTTTTGGATGTGCTGTTACGAGTGTGGAATTGCGAATTGTGGCGCGGGAGACAGTGATTTGATTATTTTATTATACTGCAACACGTTTTTCCTCTTGAAGTCAAAAGTAAAGATTTTTAATTAAAAACAAACCTAGCACCGGAGAGTCGTGTTACAAATGCCCGGCTCCGGTAGTGGGGTCGTAGAGCGCCACCAGTTTTTCCCAACTAAACTGAAAAAGCTCCGCTGGTGTTGTGCAGGGTGGCTAGGCTTATTAAATCAAAGAAACTCAAGCTTAGCTTAACAAGGAAACACAACTTATAATTTAAGGAACAATCTATTTGCTACTAAGTCTTTTTTTAAACACAGAAACAATACTACAGTAAAATGGCAAGCTAAAGACAAAAGAATGTCAAATGACTATTAAAATAACTAATAATAACAGGTACAATATGGTGATTGTACGGAGACCAATTATTCTGGTGTTAACACTCGGTACTGTATGCCTTACAAGTAAATGCGCTAAATACTACAATCCGAAGTGATCACTTTGATTTTACCTAAGCTAATTACATATATGTATGCGTGCGCACCAATTTCACATGTAGCAATAATATTAGGTAATGTTAAATGACCATAATAATTAAATCAATGGACTCGATAAATGAATGAAAATAATAAAATTATTGAAACTGTCTTAAAGCCCGACTGGTAATGCTTGATTTATATTAAAAAAAGAGAAAATTAAGAGCGATTATATTAATCGGTCAGATAAACAAATGAATTGATAAACTAAAGCTTCTAGTACGATACCCAGATCAGGTCGTCGAACTCTGGTGGAGGTGCCGGGCACCTGTAGGTAACTCAGGTACTGCTACTCGATGGTCCCGAGGGAAAAACTAGCCGAGGACTCGACAGCTCGGTGTTAAGATTGGCTCTAGTGTAGCCTGGACCTAGGATCTTAGACCAGGTAATTGAATTGGCTCGGAGACAGGACTTGTGGTCCGGTAATAGAACTGGTAGCCCGGTAATTGAACTGGTAGCCCGGCATTTGAACTGGTAGTCCGGTATTAGAACTGGTAGCCCTGTATTAGGACCCTGAAATAATCCAATACGCATTAGACAAAGCCTCCTTACTTTAATAAAAAACTATAGCCCCCCTTGCATAAATATATTTTCTTTATAAAACAAATCCCCCCAAAAATTATCAATGGATTTTCAATGACCATCAGCAAATACTGTACTAAGGTACAGACAACATGAATATAAAAAAAGATAGGTATGAATCACCCCTAAAAGAAAATATAAACTTCCCATATGATCAAAACTAAAGCTGTGACTAAAGGTACATTAAAATAAAAATTTAGATTTGATAAAATGGAGTCGATAAGGTAACCCAAGGAATGCAAATGGTGGACAATGTACAAAAAAAAGGTTAACACAGATAAGGCAATTAAATCGTTAATTTAGACAAAAAAAACTGTAGCAATAATTACCTCGCTAGTATGTGAGGGTTGTTAGAGAGTCGACGGTCTCGATTTAGTAGGAAGAGCTCGGAAGGAAAAGGCCATTAAAATCATGGCGTCCTCGTGCTTCACAAGCAATAGAAAAAAATTATTCCAGAGAAAATGATTACCAAGTGCAGTATTTAGATCCCGATTAATCGGGCGTGTCAAAACACAAATAGAAAGCAACACAATATCCCCAAAGAAAGGGTAGAATTAAATCACAATACTAAATGTTGAGTCCCTATGACTGCACTCAAGCAGAAAGCTTCTCTTCTCACCGAAGGGCATATCTAGAACGACTCTCTTTTCGTTTCAGTCAATTTGCCTTTTTCCTTCCCCGAGATTAAAGAACTACGTCAGATTAGCAAGTAGGCTGAAAAATGTCAACTGATTCGATACAAGGAATAATTCTAAGATAATAAACGACTTAGTTCTCGTTTATTCTGAGGGTAAAATGACGGCGGGAGCCACAATTAATGAGCTGAAACTAAATGGTTCAAGAAATACTAGAAAATGTACCCAAACGAAGTAATAGCATTTTAAAAATCAAAATCGACAGCAGTAATCATGGGAAATAGCCCATTCCTACTACCCAATGCTATCGACAGAACCAACCGGATATTGCGAACATTGCAGCATGCCGCGTGAAAAAAAATAAAACCGAGGCCCCTAAAAGATCTCAGAAATGATCAGCCGGTGATTGGAATTCAGCAACCGGGGCTCCCAAAAAGTTATGAAATATTCAAACCGAAAATAAAATATGAATTTGACGAATCTCATGAGGCGTAAAAGCAGGTTTTATTAACAGAATTCTTAAAAATATAAACCGGTTTGCTGGCCGTTCTACGGTAATGTAATATAAATTAAGCAAAGCTATCCTAATAACCATAATATCCTATTTTAGTGATTGGATCAAACCTAAGCCATCTGTGCTTCGCTTATCAACTAAAATAAATATAGTCACAAAGTGTTATAAAAGCTAATACAAATATATTGTTAACCTATATTTAGAACAGAATTAATTTACATTAATAAAGGCGGCAATTTTAAGGTTATTGACAGCAAATCGAATCAATAAATTTAGAATTAATTAATCGGAGCATTGACCTCATTTCAGTAATTCTCACCGCAAAATACAGTATTTTTTTTGCTAAAATGAAATTTAAAAATATTTGACACTGGCTAAATCGGAATGTTACAATACTAATAAGTGCTGTATAGGATAGTTCGGTTGGGAAGTTGGATCGAGGGCTTCTCTGCTGTGCTCTTTCCCCTCGTGAATTCCGGGCTGAGTCCGGCGCGTGTTTCTCTAATAGTTTGGCGTCTTTTCTCTATTAAATTGGGTGTATTGGGAATCTGCGGTTTGATTTCTTTAGGCGCATTTTGCAAATTTTTTTTGTGGGGGTTGAATGAGACCGATCCGTCACGCGTCACGCATCACGCGCCACGTGTCATGCTCGGATATGTAACGTAACGCTCCTTATACTGGCATGTTCCCGTATAGGTAGAGGGCCGAAATTTTCAGGGGATGTAGCCGGGGTAAAAAGAAGATACTGGACGAAAACGGGACCCCGTACCTCCCCTCTTTTGGCCAGGAGAGGGGGGAGAAGGAAAAACTTAAATAATTAATTTCGGGAGAATGGGAAGAGGTACGGAGTCGAAATTTTTATGTTAGGTGCGCCCCGGGGGGGAAAACCGTTTTTGGCTCGTATCTCTGCAACGAAGGCTCGGATCGAAATTCTGACAAACGATGACCCCGCTTATTGAAGTTTTCACTTCTGTCGTGCGGTCTTAAGCACACATCAAATTTTTTTTTTGACGTGAAAACTTCTTTAGGCGCCTTTTGCGTTATTTTTTTTTGCGGGGGTTGAATGAGACCGAGCCGTCACGCATCACGCATCACGCGTTATGCTCAGATATGTAACGTAACGCTCCTTCTACTGTCATGTTCCCGTATAGGTAGAGGGCTGAAATTTTCAGGGGATGTAGCCGGAGTAAAAAGAAGATCCTGGACGAAAACGAGACCCCGTACCTCCCCCTGTTTGGCCAGGAGAGGGGGGAGAAAGAAAAAACTTAAATAAATCATTTCGGGAGAACGGGAAGAGGTACGGGGTCGAAATCTTTATGGTAGGTGCGCCCTATGGGGGGTCACCTTAGGCCATACAGGGGGTACCGGGGCTATGATTTAAGGGGGAATTTTGGGGGGAAAATCGTTTTTCGCCCGTATCTCTGCAACGAAAGCTCGGATCGAAATTCTGACAAACGATGACCCCGCTTAATGAAGTTTTCACTTCTGTCGTGCGGTCTTAAGCACACACCAAATTTTTGAAGTGAAAACTTCTTTAGGCGCGTTTTGCAATTTTTTTTCTGGGGGTTGAATGAGACCGAGCCGTCACGCATCACGCGCCACGCGTCATGCTCGGATATGTAACGTAACGCTCCTTATACTGGCATGTTCCCGTATAGGTAGAGGGCCGAAATTTTCAGGGGATGTAGCCGGGGTAAAAAGAAGATCCTGGACGAAAACGGGACCTCGTACCCCTCACGTTTGGCCAGGGGAGGGGAGAGAAGAAAAAACTTAAATAAATTAATTTCGGGAGAACGGGAAGAGGTACGGGGTTGAAATTTTTATGGTAGGTGCGCCCCATGGGGGGCTACCTTAGACCATACGGGGGAACGGGGCTCTAATTTAAGGGGGGGATTTAGGGGAAATCCGTTTTTCGCCCGTATCTCTGCAACGAAGGCTCGGATTGAAATTGTGATAAACGATGACCCCACTTGTCGAAGTTTTCACTTCTATCGTGTGGTCTTGAGCACACACAATTTTTTTTATACTGCTTTGACGGTCATTGGCAAAATAGAGACAAAGCACAACTTATCTCATTCAACTATATTGAACAGACCTGGGTATGCTATACTACAATATATTTACATTTCTATATTTTGCTTCTTGCTACATCAGTAACTATGACTTTTTTGTTAATTTAGCGTCCACATACAATGCTTCCTTCGGAGTATACTTGACTGACAGCATGCTTGGCAAATGATAGGCCTTTTTATTTTGCGTTGCTCCTCTTGGAGAATATTATGAACCTTTTTTAATGATTTTGGAAGCGCCTCTGCGCCCAGAAACTTCCAGGCTTTTACGACTAGCAAATAACAATTTTTCTTGTTGATGATTTTCTAACAATGGTAAAATTTTCTATCCTTTACTCTGCCCGACAAGTTCTAGAAATTATTTACACATAAGCAAATAATACCTAAGTCAGTTCGAATAGCTTCCAAATTCGCTTTGTATAGCTTAAAACAGTTATTTATATTCATTCATGTTAACCCCAACTAACCTGAACTGATCCATATGTCATAATATGCATCTGGTTATAATAAAAAGGTAATAACAGTATAAATATTAAAGAAAACGTTTCTATGATACGCTCCTGAAATTCCTGAGAAAGTATGGTTGCCTTATCATGCCAACGAATTGTGAGAGATATATTATAATCGGCTCGATCTGAGAAATAGTAGGCTTGTTTTTAATAAATATTCAAATTATTTCCTTTTGTGTTAACTCTGAAGTAATTAATTATACCGATAAGATTTGATAAATAGTTTTTTTAGGTGGAACTTCTTTCGGTTAAAGATTCGCCACAGAACTGTCGAGAGGTGTTCTAACGAATGCTATATACCGGATCATCGTTCAACCCTATTTTAGGTTGAGTTTCCCCAGTAAATTATTCATTATGCAGCAGCCTTCAGATCATCAATATTATTGTCAATTGGATGGTATTAATAAAAACAGAGTACATGCTTTAAGAAGGACAAAATTTCATCTGCTTCGGCTTTTTAAGTAAGTGCTCATAATCACAACAGCTCGTTCTAAATACATGTTTCTACAGGTTTTTGTAAAGTCGAAGTTATACCAATTTGTAATGACGTCATTTTTGTTTATCTTTGTGACGTGCACTTCTCGAGTTGGGTCTGAAGATTAGGATATGGTTAGAGCCTCTACCAGGTCCCTGTGGACTGCAGTAGATAAAAGCGGAATAGGCGAGAGACAAAAGGCTATCGGACCGATGCATGGTCCGCTTGATTATTTATATCATAAAATCTGCTCGCTATTAAATAAATAAATAAATAATAAAAAATATGTTTATTTCTTCAATTTACAGATGCACAGAATTAGCTTAAGTACAAATAATTGAAGAATACATCATGATTAAAATACAAATACAGTGCTAAAATCAGTTAGGTACATATAAGAAAAAGAGCCTATTAAAATATCAAAAGTCAACAAACTAAAAACAGAGACAAACATTATATACACTAAACTATGATTTTACTTACAGCAAAGACATAAAGTGCTAAAAATTTGTAAAAAATTCACTTATGCTATAACACACCTTAGTTATTAATCTATCTTTTAGTCTTTTCCGAAATATTGACACTGTAGGAGCTGGTTTAATACAGTCATCTAAGTGATTAAAAAATTTAAAACCATTGAAATAAAAAAAAATTTGAAAAGCTGTAGTACGATGAGGTGGAGGTATTAAATTATTATTTCACCTTGTATTGTAGCCATGATTAACCTGAATGCTATCAAATATTTGACGGTTTGTATACACATAAACACAGACTTCTAGGATGTAAACAAAAAGAAACGGTCAATATCCTGTTTGTCAGAAAGGCTTTTCTACATGATTCTCTTCTGCTTAGATTGAATAAAACTCTCACAGCATACTTATGTAGCAGAAAAACCTTTTAAATTTGTGAACAGTTCCCCCAGCAAAGTATCCCATATTTAAGATGACTGTGAAAGTTGGCATAATAGAGAGTCAATAAAGTAGTCTTTCCACATTGTTCCGATAAAGTTGTGAGTGCATAGCATGATGACCTAAGTTTAGAGCATAAATAATACACTTGTTCACCCAACTGAAGTTTGTGATCGATCATAATACCTAGCGTTTTGGTGCTTTTAGTACTTAGGATTGGTTGTTCAGAATCCTCAAGTAAGTTAAATGTTATTGTTGGCTGCTGTCTAGATAAAGTAAAGTTAAGAAGCGCTGTTTTATCTGTGTTTAATTTTAAAAAGTTATTCTTTGACCAGATAGTTACTTTGTTTAGGATTTCTTCACACTCAAATCTGTTTGATGTAATCAGAATATTAGTATCATCTACATAACAAAATACTTGTACATTTTCTTCGGCAATAAATGAAATGAGATCATTGGCATAAATATTCAAAAATAAAGGATCCAGAATTGAGCCTTGTGGAACACCCTGAGAAATACTTCTTGTTTTACTATTTACCCTATTCAAACTCACAAAGTGTCGACGATTTGTGAGATAGGATTCTAAGAGTTGGTAAGGAATACCTCTTATTCCATATCTATCCAATTTGTGCAGGAGAATTTTATGATTTACGGTGTCGAAAGCTTTATGCAGGCCACAAGCATATGCACCTTTATCTAAAGAATTTATAGTTGTTTTCATAAATGAGGAAAGAGCAATCTCAGTGCTGGCATTTTAAGTAAAACCATGTTGACACCTGGATAATATTTTGGTTCTATTTAGAAATCCTAAAATTTGGTCCTTGATAGCCAGTTCCAAGATCTTTGACATACTTGTAAGGAGGCTAATTGGTCTATAGTTAGCATAGTTATTTGCCTCTCCTTATATACTGGAGTAATGGTTGCTAATTTTAGGTCATCTGGAAATTTACCTTTCGAAAACATTAGGTTTATTAGAAAACACATAATAGGTGACAATTCAGATTTACAACTTTTAAGTAGGTTGTTACTTGTATTATCCAGTCCTGTCGATGTTTTATTTTTTAGTTGCAGAAACAAAGATTCAACATTTTGCGTTGTTAAGGAATTGAGGAATAGAGACGTATTACAAAACCTCACTGATTCCTCCAAGTATTTCCCATCATTATTACCCCCACTCGAGTCGGCCATTGTAAACATATCAATGAAAGTGTTGGCTATTTCCAGATCAGAAGCCTTTTGGCCATCCTCTCTGAGAAACTCAAATTTTTTGCCTGAAGACTTATGATTTTTGATATTATTAATGATTTACCACACTGTTTTTGATTTATTAGAGGATCTATTAATAAGGTTATCATGATGGCAGATTTTTGTGGATTTTAAACAAGAACGATATTTCTGGGTGTAATACTGACTAATGGGCTTATACCGTCTATCAATATTAGTAACCTCATTATACAATGTAACTTTATATCTCAATGTAATCAATTCTGGGGACATCCTATACCTTTGCTTTCTCCGTTTTGTATTTACTCTTTGTAAGGGAAATGACAGTTCAAAATAATAAGACAGAATATTTGAGAATACATGAAACGCCCCTGATGGGCACTCTATATGCAAAATGTCAGTCCAGGTTTCAGAATATAAGTAGTCACGGAAACAAGTCAAATTTTCGAGGGTGAAAAAACGTCTATAAACAGCTTTCTGAGTACTTTTCACAGAAACAAGAGATGTCTCTATAAGTCATGCGTCTGCTTACTATAATATTGTCAAACTTGAGGCAGCAGATAGCCTAGTTGGTTCAAGAATGGTCACTTTCAGGTCAAAGCACTCTAACATATCTTGAAATAACGTTAAACTGTGTGAAGGTGCTAAAAAATTTATGTTAAAATCCCCACCTATAATAATTTCATAGCCAGACTGTGAAGCTGACATTAGCAATTCTTGCATTATCTCAAGAAATATTGGAAAGTGACCATTAGGTGGTCTTTACAATATTAACAAACTGGATTTAATGCTATCAAGCTTTATACATGCTGATTGACACTCTATACTTTGATAAATTGCAACTCCACCAAGCTTCAGGCTTTCGCGACAAAAGTATGTACCCAATTTGAAATTATCCAAATATACTGAGTTTAATTGCTCAGCTTGTTGCCAATGTCAAAGTCAAAGTCAAAGTCAAAATATGCTTTATTATCTGAAGAATATATACATTCTTGTAGACAAAGCGTAGATCCTAATTCTAAATTATACAGTACTGGTATATAATGTTCGTTCTACATAAAATACAAAAAAAAACAGACAAACCTTTTTATACATTGAAATTACTTATCCATATAACAATATACATTTCTTCATATCTAAATAAAATAAAATCAAATCAAATATTATCGGAGAAAAACTCTTCAACATTATAATATGCTTTTTCAGTTAATATTTTTTTTCAAATCTTTTCTGAAAGTTTTGGGACAGGTCAGCCTTCTTAATGAACGTGGAAGGCGATTAAATAACTTCTTGCTTTCATAAAAAATAGAGTTTTGAGTTAACGCCGAAGTTGGTATCGGGAGGTTTATATTATAACAAGAGCGTGTATAATTATTGTTACTTGCAATTATCAGGGAGTATTTCTTGTGGTGCATCATACAAGCAGTTTCAAGAATAAAGACTGAAGGCAGAATTAATATTTTTTCCGCGATGAAATATGGCTTACATGATTCCCTACCTCTGATATTGCAAAGATATCGGATAGCCCGTTTCTGTAGAACAAATACGGAGTGGAACAAACCCGCTGAACAGTTACCCCAAAAGCAAATTCCATACCTTATGTGTGAATCTATTAATGCGAAATAAGCATTTTTTGCTATTTGTTTATTAAGTTGATTTGAAATTCTTTTACTGCAAAACACCCTGAAGCTAGTTTGGATGATAACTGCTCAATGTGTTTGTCAAATTTCAATTTCTCATCGATGACTATTCCTAAAAATTTATTACAATGAGTTTTTAAAATGGGTTCCGTGTTGAGTTTTACATTCTCCAGGCTACATTTGAAATTTATAATATTAGTCTTGGGCACATTAAAAGACAAACAATTACAATCACACCATTCCTTTACCATATCTAGGTCATGATTTACCATTTCAGACAGAACCTGTGCATCTTATGCCACAGCAAGGTAGTATCATCTGCAAAAGAGGTACACTTTCCATACTTAATTATTGTGGGGAGATCATTCATATAAAGAAGGAAAAGAAGAGGTCCGAGGACAGATCCCTGAGGTATACCTTCCTTTATGGTTAATTCATCCGAGACTTGCTCAATAAACACCACCCTCTGCTTCCTATTAGAGAGATGCAGTAGCGTGCCGTATAGGGGGCCAGGGGGGGGGGCGAATGGAGATATTTAACCACCTGCAAATTCTTATCAGCCTAATTAATATTAAAATCACCAGCCACAACAATAGATGCAGAGGGAGGCAAAGCACTTAAAACAGATTCAAGCTTTAAAAGAAAGGTGTAAACACAAGAAGCGGGGGAACGATATACACATACTATATACAAATTTAAAATTTCAGAACAGATAACTCATTGATTTCAGAACAAAACTCTAAATATTTGTCCACCCTCTTAAACCTAAACTTATTACTAGTCATACAGTCTTCATGTACAAGTATCATAGTACCGCCATTTGAATAGATTGATCTACAAAACTCGGCTACAACCTGATAATTATTGATATAAATGGGTTCATCCAACCGTAACCAGTGCTCTGTTATCAGAACAATTGAAGGATAATTCAATTCCTCCAGAAACAGTTCTAGTTCACTTACTTTGGCTCTAATAGATTGAATATTTAATAATAAAGCACTTAATTTTGAACTATCTCTAAAAAAGAACCCGAAATACTCTCAGAATTCACCTGACCAACATTGACCTCTGCTTCAGACTCATTTGCCAATTCAGTATCAACAATAGTTATGTTCTGGTTTTCGTTGAAACAAAATCCTTCTTGAACACTTTTGGAACAACATTTAACATGAACTAAGTTAGACATCTTTCGTTTCTTGTTTTTAATAAATTTTAATAAAGGTACAGTAATCAGATTTCCTTTCAACTTAAAACCTTCGTCATCACAAGAATTAAAAAACAAAGTATGATTTTCGGTAAATCTATCTACATATTCAACAAAGCTCTTAAGCCTAGAATTAAAATATAAAACCTTGTGAGCATTCTTATTTTGTAAGGTGACAGGAGACAAAAATATTATGTTTGTTTGCAGACAGGATTTTAATGCGTAATTAGTAATGCTTGCAGTGGCGTAGCTAGAAATGTGGGCGCCGGGGGGCAAGCCTATCCGCTGGCGCCTAAAACAAACCTATATTTTGTGTATATACGCAAATTAATAAAAAAATAATACATCATAATATTAAACGTATATTTTTGAAGTGAAACTTCTTAACGCGCGCCGGGAGTAAAATTTGAAGGTCGCGATCCCGACACACGGCGAGCGAGCTGGCAGGAAACGGAAAACGGTCACGACGTTTATTGTGATATCTTTGTTAGTTTACAAGATAAAAATACGGGATTTGCTCTATTACCTTGTCAAGACATAAGCGAAACTTTTATTAGCAATAGTTTTTTTAGGCTTTCCCTTTTTGTCAATTGAGTGATACCTATATTTAAAAAACTTCTTTTTAACCAAATCCGTTAAGATATGTATAAGGCTAGGGCGTTTAATTATTGTGATATCTTTGTTAGTTTACAAAATAAGAATATGGGGCTTGCACTATTACCTTGTCAAGGCATAAGCGAAACTTTTATGAAGAATAGTTTTATTCATTTAGGCCTTCCCTTCTTGTTAATTGAGTGATATATTAAAAAAAACAACTTTTTAACCAAATCCGTTAAAATATGTATAAGGCTAGGACGTATAATTATTGTGATATCTTTGTTAGTTTACAAGATAAAAATATAGGGTTGTTCTATTACCTTGTCAAGACATAAGCGAAACTTTTATAGAGAATAGTTTTTAAACCAACCAACAGGTACATACATATTTAAATATAAACGAAAACTAAACATATGTAACCTTAATTAATTAATTAAACATTGGAGTCTTTCTTCGGTTTTTAATCGACGTAAATTGATCGATTATTTGATCAAAATTAATTTTTGGACAAATTCATTTTCTATGCTTAGTATTCCTAGGCTAATTAGACTTGTCTGGCTAATGGTACCTCCTAATTACGAAACTCTAAAAAACACGTACTTTTTACGCCGAAATTTTCGGAATTTTTGTCTTTGAAGTCGCATGCCGCCTTAGGCAGCGTTTTTACAAATTTGCATGTACCAAATACCGCCACGCCGGGATGCATATTGACACATCCTAACATACGACGGCACCAGGGTGCTGAAATCGGTTCAGTTTTGTAAGCGTTTGTAGCGCTACAAAACTATCGCGCCATGTCTTCGTGATGCAAGCAATTTGCGGCAAGAGCGTCGTTGTCGAGAGATCTAGATGGTTAGCTCTCAATTCGGCGGCTATCGGCGGCCAGGATTCAAACCCCGTTGCTCTTTTTATTTTTTTACGTTAAGTTTCTAAACAGTTTTTTTCTTGATTTTGGGTATGCCTTGGGTTAGTTTGGGTTAGCACCTGGTTGGTTACCTTTTCTTGAGCCCCCGTAGCGAGCGAAGCGAGCGGAGGGCCATGCGAAAAGTGAAATATTATATAACAGCGTATTCCAGACGCCCAAATCAGTGAGCTTTTCTAGAGCTACAAACGCTTACAAAACCTAACCGATTTCAGCACCCTGGTGCCATTTTATGTGAGGATGTGTAAATATGCCGCCGGGGTATATCTTTTTATTCTACAGAGAAAAAATAACAAATACCTGACACAAATGTATTGGTTGGGTAAAAAGTTTAATACATATTTTGGTATTTGATCTTTGATTGTATTATAATTTAATGAATTTAAAAACTCAGTTAAGCTCATGAGCATTGTTAGCATTAGCATATTTATAAATTCGGAGCGGCGCCTAATTTCACTTGGCGCCGTGGGGCCTTGCCCCCCCTGGCCTACCCGGTAGCTACGCCACTGAATGCTTGGGTATCTACCTGCACAAAGATCATTAGAACCTAAACCAATAATAACAAAATCGTTGTCTGCAAAGTCACTCACTAAATTACCCAGGTCTTCCAATACATTCCTGCTGAAGGCGTCAGGCTTTCTGATAGTCAAGATTTCAGCTGATGACCCCAAGTCACGTCGAAGTCCCTTGTCTAGAAACCTAACAGTCTGGTCACCAAGTATAAGAATCTTCACTAACCGAGCAGGCTTCTTTGCAATGGAGACATTCCTCTGGTCACAGGAAATGATAGCAGATTCTGGATTGGAATTCTTTTGAATGGTCACTTGCTCTGTTATCTTTTGCCCCTCTAACTGAGATTTCAGAGAGCATATTTCATTATTATATGCCTTGTTTTCCATCTCTAGAACCCTAATAGAGTTTATCATGCTTCGGTTTAAGGTCGTGAGATCTTTTAACTCTTTTTCGAAGTTGAGAATTTTATCTTTGTAATTATTAAGCGATTCCTCGAGAGCAATTTTCTCCTCCTTACACATCATAATTTGTTTTTCAGATTCAAACACTTCATCTTCAAACTCCTGTGTTTTTTTTCTTGGACTGTTTAAATCAATTTGCAGGCTGTTTGATGTAGATTTTACATTAGTCAATTGAAGCTCTAAATCTTTTATAATTGCATCCTTATCATGATCAGCATAATCATTCTTTTCAGCTAGTTGTATTTTAAACATCTGATTTTCCTTTTTTACTCTGTCCAATTCATCAGAGATTGGATTGGGCAGCTGACCATTTTCATGTGCATTTTGACAATTTTTTGAACATAAAATTTTTTGATCACTTACTTTTAAATGTGTTTTAAAATCCCTTTCCAGGCAGCTTGGATGAAAGATATGCGAACAAGAAATACAACAATAATAGCTGTATGCCTTGCTTGCGCAGCATTTAAATATAAATTTTTTACTTATTTTTTATTCAATAGTTTTATCACAGTAGTTTTAAATCACATTTATAAAGTCAAAATCCGCTCCACTAATAATCAAAGCCTTCGAAATCCTTTAAGGAATGTGCTGATAACAAGCTTTGTACTAATAATAATAAATGTTTATACGCACAGTTTTGGTAATAGCCTTGGAATTTTCGTCGATTATTCCAACAGGAAATCACTGATTTTCACAAATTGTCGTTCGTTAGACGCATTATTTAAAACCACACAATTTGGTACTAAATTCGATAATTAAAGTGAGCTTTTAATGGTAAAAATACGCGTTAAAAAGGGAGCAGGTTCTGCAATCAACAACACATCTAACTGTCGTCTACTGTAACATCAATGTTCAGACAATAATAGAAAATAACAACTCTTATCACTCAATGCACTATTTAAAAGCAATATTTTATTTTTCAAACATTGAATATTCTGGTGAACAATTGTAAACGAGTCATTAGGCCCGAAAAAACTGAGACGTATTTGATGAAACTCCATCAACATCATTAACACCTTGGGTAATGGCAGAATTATCACCTGTGGAATCAACATCCAGCAATGGTACGTTATTCAGAGAGATCTCTTCTATCTGCTGATAACCCTCCACCTCATTGGTTGAAATATTTGCGTTTAAACTCTGTACATACATATATGAGGTTATTCTTTGTGACATCAGACTTAAAAACTAATTTGCTTATTCTATCAACAATATCTCTTTTTCCAATCCTAATGCCAACTCCATTGTTTATATCAGAATAACTAATATTTCCCTCACCATAATAGTTTAATTTCTCTACATAATCTTGTAATTTATTGTTAAATTCTATAACTTTTTTTTCCAAACCAATATGTCTATATTTGGCATATGGAATGGAGGTGAACACTAAATTAGTATGTAAACAATATTTAACCCTACTATTTATTTCTCGAAAAGATAAAAGATGAGACATTTGGAAATCATTTGAACCTCCCATTATCACAACAAAGTCCTTCAGAGTAAAATCTTTTGTAAGGGCAATAATATCCTCTATTATGAAGGAAAAACGTGCTTCTGGTTTAATAATTGTTTGAGTTGTCATATTAGGAAAATGTACTCTAAAAAACCTGTTGAGACCTCGTCCATATTCATCAATTAAAATTAAAATTCTACTTGATCCTGCTGAATGCTTTACATTAGTTTGAATTAATGGTGAAGTATCTGGGATAGATGCAAGAAGAAGACGTTTAATACTCTCAGCATTACCATTGTGGTTCAGCAAATTATTTATAGGTGCACTTTGTTTTTCTCTTTGATGATCTTTAAGCTTCTTAACTCCAATGCTGCTTTCCTCCAAATCATCCTCCAGTGTTTTAATTACATCTCTGAGATTTCCAATAATATATTTATAATGGTCGATTTCTTCCTTGTAATTGTGGAGTTGTTCAGATTGAAGCTGTATATTCTTGAGTATTTCATCATTCCTATGTTTAAGATTCATTAACTCTATGGAATAGATTTCCTCGGTTTCCTTTTTAAACTTCCTGAAGTTGTCTTTTTCTTCTTTCAATTTTTGTTCCAAATATTTTTTGCTTTCATTAATATCTTCTAACAGTTTCTTATCTATATTACTTTTAGGATGCATTTGTTGGCTTGTGCTATTTGATCTTAATTTTAAGTTACTTTTGAATTTCAATATTTGTGTCTGATAATTTTTATTTTTTATTATTAATTCATCTTTCTCCTTCTTCTCAATATTTAATTCTTCAAGTGTAACTTGCAATTAATTTTCCAAATTCACAATTTTATCCTCTAGATCCTTTAATTTGTCTTGATTTGTTTGATCTACTAGAAACACTTCATCTTCAAAATTAAGTGTATTTCTCCTCACTTTTTGAGCTGCCTCATCCTTCGCTACAATTACTGATTGTAGTTCCTAAATGCGCATCTCAAGATTTTTTGTATTTTCTTCATGTCTGCCTCCATGAGAGTTATAAGGTCTTGCAATTTTTTGTTATCTGAGTGAAGCTTCTCTAATATTTCTTCATTGCAGTCATTTCTGAGTATATCCCTGCATTCAGAACAATAAAAACTAATTTCCTTTCAATCAGAGCCAATTTTTGAGCTTTTGATGTACTAATACCTGAACATTTTTTTGCACAAAATTAATTTACAACAATCACATGCGGCACCAAATAGCTCTCCCTTAGCCGGCCGATCCTTGTAAATACAAGCATTGTTACATTTAGAGCAATTTAATAGTATATATATGGGTGTATAGAGAAACAAGATAAATATATCAAAAAAAAAGAATAAAATAATAAGTTGTAAAAAACAATTTACCAAGTTACCAGATCCGTGCGAGCTTGCTTCAATCATCTCAGAAGATGCAGATGTGCACAGGCATCAGCAGTTCATCGAGTACTCAGGAACCAGTTGAAGAGCTATACAGTTACGACAGAAGTCTCCAAATTCTGCAAGAATCCAGACCTAAAAAGTGAAGAAATGCTTAGGAAAAATATAACAAAAAAAAGCTGAGCATTACAATCTCAAAAGATATCTAAATATTGTGAGATATTTGGAGTCAGATATAAATTATAACACAACAATGAAAACAGCAGCAGCAGGACATGCAATATCTGGCAGAAACTGAAAATAATTATCAAAAGACGAGACAACAAACATGAATAAAACTAAAGCTAAGCAATAAAATCTAGCGACTTACCTACAGTTGTAGAAAAAAGACGGGAGGATCCAGTAGTCATGTCGAAAACCATTCCATGGACAGACTGGGGAAAACTGGAACATGTGGTGCCACAGCAGCCAGCAATGACACTTCGGCCAGACCATAAGCCATTAAGTTCCAGGGACTCTTATTATTCCTATTCCATGCTTCCGTAACCTAAAAAAGTTATAATTAGTCTTCACATAACCACTTCCATGTTGAACTAGCAGTAATACACGTCATCTACAGCTTGGAATGGAATAAATAATCATTGATAAAAAATTTCTTGTCAATATTCAAGCCCCACATAGAGTACATGGCGAAAAAATTCGTTTACCCTGACCACGCCTCAAACTCAGTCACGCGAAATGTTTCCAAGAAATTCAAACTCATGCATCAAACACCATTGGATTAGAGTTTTTATATGTTCTAGCATTTATTCCTATTTTCAAAGAGGCGAAAGATAATGGTTATAGGAAATACAACACTTACCTTTTCGCTTCTAAGCACCTGCCAAGATTCAAACTTCATAGGCAAATCCCTGGTCACATTGCAAAAACTGCATTCGGCAGGAACAGAAACCGACCAAAAGGTGCAAAATCAAACACAAATCTTCGTCATTGTATCAATGTAACAAATTTTAATGATAATTTATTTGATCTAGGCGATACACAACGCAAAAAACTCCACCGTCATCGAAGAAAGAAATTGCAATCACAGCAATTTTTATCAGTGGTCAAAAAGTTCGACGTCGACCGTCGATGACAATTTGACAGGGGACAGGAACAAAAACAAAGCACTAGGATCTGGTCCGAAGCAAAACTTCTGGGCGAATACTCGTTCAAGTAGAGATGGGACAGACATATCGATACTCAACAAGGACCATGAAGCAAAGATGAATACTTTCTCAGCAGTGTTCAAAGGGCGCTATCTAGCCACCAAGAAGTGAGGGACAAGCCAGAAGAAAGAAAAGATTATAGCGTAAAGTATAAGATATTTCATGGAACTAAAATCTGTAAATTGTGTACAGATAAACATTTTTAAATATAAACATGGTCAGCAAGCATAAATAAGTCCGATAATTTTCCATGTAATAGATATGGTAAATATAGTTGGGGACTATTAAAAACAGGATCGACTTATTTGAATTAAGTAATGTAAATAATTATAGAAATAAGTGCTATAAACTATCTCCCTAGTAACTCTAGAATTAGAATTGTTCAGCAGCTAGTTCAACTAGCGGGGGATTGGACGCATTCCCTGTTAGCTGTAACTATAGCAATTACGCAAACAGGCGTTGATTGTCGAATAGGCGCCTATTTGACAGTCAAAGGTAAAGTATAGTTATTTCAAATATGCAAAATACTAAGTGGGGAATTATACACTCTACTTGTTCTCTGTTAATCTAGAATTAGAGTTAAGTATAAAACTTCAAAGATGGTTTATAAAAATATGTTGATGTCCATACTAATCTCTCCAGCAGGCTCTTACTTATGATACCCTCTAACAGTTTAATGGTATGTCAATGCTAAGACATATAGACTGCAGTGGAGGCTAGGAGTTACTCAGAATCAGCCTGGATCCAGAAAGTAACAAGACCACTGATGGATATTTTATTATGTTCTATAAATTGTAATATCACATAATATTATGCGGCAAGTTTTTTCGAATTGGGGTCTTTCTTTTTTTTTTGAGCTATAACGGTAGCATTAATATTGGGGACCAACATTTTAGAGGGCGTGGGAACGTGTAATCTACTAAAATGCATAAGCTACTAAACAAATATCACCCTGTCGCAAGTTTGAACTTGAACTTGGAGATTGTTATATAAACATTAAAGGCAAACTATAAACAACGCGAGCAATGAACGGGAGCGACTTTGAACCTTATGCATGCAATGATCATCACTTTGTTTTATATAAATACGCTACCGAACCCTCAGTTCGACAGACTTTAGTCTCACCTCCAGCTCCCAAAGCTAGTCACTTGACGATTGCCTCCTTGGTTCTATCCGCTCTTAAAGTTAGTCATACGACTGCTTTAGGTTCCATTCCTTTCCTTCCAAACCTGGTACCGGTTAGTTACTTGACGACTGCTAGGGCCAGGGTTTGCACAACCTCCATAGTAAAGTCTTGACATGAAGTTTGTCAGAGTGTTGAGAAAGACAAGTGTCTAAATAGTCAGTTAAAAAGTTTAGTGAAAGCTCTTAGTGCTCTTAAATAAAACCCAACTCTTAAGAAAAACTATAAATTATAAGACAGTAAACAAAGACCTATAAACAGTACCTCAAATCGAGAAAACATGCGCACCGTCGTAATCGGGTATAATAGAATCTCATTTTTTTTGACCAATAATTTTTGTTTTATCGTTAATACATTGTTATTGTTATAAACTAAACGTGTTTACTTTATCATCTCTTTTTACCCCACGTAACGCGATCCCGATCTACCTCAATTATCCCCCGGCACGCTAAACAAGGCGTGTTCTCACAAGTAGAACATCCAGTGGTAGATTAAAGGAAGCATTGAGACCCCGTCATTGTACTAATCGCGACGAGGCTCTTCTCTGAGAAGTTATTCTTTAAATAGACACGCTACCCCCCTAAGCTACTCGTGACGTAAGGGACAACACAGTGGAAAGGCGCTAAAAAGAACTAGCGTAAAGTATAGTAGAGTTCATATAACATATACTATTATTAAATATCCTTGCACTCACTACAATAAGTTTTAAGGGCTAAACTAAGCTAGTTAAGGGATTATAGTTTAAATTTGTACGTAAAACAGAGAAAAAATATATATAGTAATAATACTCAAATTTAATTTAAAAAGAAAAAACTTTAATAATATATATGCGCCATAGGGCGCCGCGGCCTATTACAAAGAGACATGTATATTATGAATCCAAACATAGGCCCCTCGTATAGAGGTACATGCCCAGACGGAAGTTCTGGGGGCCATGCAACCTCCGGCCCTGCCCGGATGAAAACATATTCTATGCCCGGCGCCTCCACCACGTGTCACGAGTAGCTTAGGGGGGTAGCGTGTCTATTTAAAGAATAACTTCTCAGAAAAGAGCCTCGTCGCGATTAGTACAATGACGGGGTCTCAATGCTTCCTTTAATCTACCACTGGATGTTCTACTCGTGAGGACACGCCTTGTTTAGCGTGCCGGGGGATAACTGAGGTCGACTGGGATCGCGTTACGTGGTGTAAGAAGAGACGATAAAGTAAGCACGTTATTTTAGTGATTGGATTAAATCCAAGCGATCTGTGCTTCGCTTAAAAACTAAAATAAACATAATCACAAAGAGTTATAATAGCTAATACAAATATATCGTTAACCTATAATTAGAATAAAATTAATTTACATCAATAAATGCGGCATAAGCTTATTCAGGGTCTGTTTTGCCATTAGGCCCATTAGGCCCGGGCCTAGGGCCCAATGGCAAGTGGGGCCCAAAATTTGCAATACAAAAAACTACATAGTTATTAACTTTTTTTTAAATATACATTTCCTCATGTGGGGAAGAAAATATAGGTAGTACATTTTTATTTTAATTCTTATTTATTCTTATTCAGTTTTAAAGTGACGTGTGAAGTGTTGATCATCAACTTGTGCTCGTGTCTGAAATTGTTTGCCCTAAAAAGTAAATTTGAGGTAAGTTATATAGGTATACTTCTTATGTAATTAATAGATTTTCTTGTAATTTATTTGTTATTGTCTTGAAGTTGAAAGTAAATTAATAAAAAACATTTTTATTTTTGTTTTTAATTTCAGTTTAATAATTACGATGAGTTGCAAGTATAAAAGTGGTACTTTGGGTTAGAATAATAAACGGAAAAATAATAAATTAAGGGAAAATGAAAAAAAGCAGAAAAATGCAATGTTGACATATCTTTTGACGGTTTAGTTCAGTGTATGAAGAAGTAACTCGTAATAGTCTCACAAGGTTGATCGAAAAACAAAAACACACTGACGCTGGTGACAGTGGGGACATCAGTACTTCAGAAATTGACAATGCAACTTACTTTTCAAGAAGGCGAAGAGGCGTCTCCATTTGATCTTGTAGGCTGGCCGAAGAATTAGAGATTCATGACTTGACTTTATTTTCAAGCTATTTGACTTGACTTGTCTTGATATCAGGTCAAGATCAAGTCAAGTATTTGTTTTTGAAATTTAAGTCAAGTCAAGTAGTTACACATCAAGTAATTTGAAAGTCAAGTTTTTCAAGCTAACTACTTGATTTTTCTTGAAAAAATGGTACTTTTTTTATATTAATCTGATTAACTGCCAAAACGGAATAACAATTAAAATCTATGTATATATAGATTTAATCTTTTATTTAAAAAAACATCTAAAAACGAAAACTCTAACAAACTCAGTTTAATAATAAATGAAATAATATGGAATAAAAATTCGAAATATTCTGAATTCTGACAATAAAACAATAGAAAACAACAACATGAAAATGAATCTCTAAAATAAATCTTTAATATCCTCATTTGCCATCCATGATTTGAGAGACATAAGGCTTCTAACGGAGTTATCGCCTAATCGATTTCTTGTTTTGGTAAGAGTTAAGGCAGCTCTAGAAAACTGCCTTTCAACTGGAGCTGAAGAAGCTGGCGTTGCCAAAAAGTCTTTGGCCACTGCGGCAAGGTTTGGAAAAATGCATTCGTGTCTCTCCCACCATTCTAAAATATCTTCAGTACTGTCAGCTCTTGGGTCAGAAATATATTTGTCGATTTCGTAACGCCAGGCCATATCGTCGTCTGCATTATGGGCAGGTTTTCTATTAAACAAACTTAGTATATCTATTTCAAACTTTTCGACACTACTATTTTTACTAGGGTTTGAAGATGCTGCTACTTGAAGTGATGGTTCAGAAATTTGCAGAGAGTCAGCCCTAAAATATTGTGCTTTAAAAATATCTTCAAAATGTTAAATTGCTTCCATCTGCAACTCTTTTCCCCAACTTGTATTGGAAAATGTTTCCACTTTATGTCGGGGATATAAAATCAGCACAACACAGTACATCCAGTTAGTTCGTTCGTAATGTTTAATGATTTTGTCCCTTCATCCTTTCATCTCGATCAGGTTTATTGTCAAGTTCCATAGCCCACGATTCTAGTCTATCCAGCATATTAATGCCGATTATTACCATGGGTAAAGTAGCATATGATTCACCTTCTAAAATTATGGAAATACTCTTAAAAACATTAAGGTACTGGCAAATTCGTTCAATTAACGACCATTCTGTGTCGGTTGGCTTTAAAGTTTTTAAATTTTCTACATTATCACAAATGATGTTAAGTGCGTTTCTCATATTTAGACTCCATCTCAACATGTTGAACGTGGAGTTCCACCTTGTTATGACATCAAGTTTTGGCAAATTTTGTCAAAATCTTCACGTAAATGTTCAGAGTTTTTTAATTTTTTAGCAAGGGAATGGATTATTCTTACAGAAGAGGGCGGAACTTGGCAGTCATCATGGTCATCATCTGATATATCTGTCAAAATGTTGGCGGTTTCTTCAACCTCAGAATCAAGGATTTTCATAAAATCTCTAGCTGCCAAGTTTAAGATGTGTGCAAAACATGCAAAGCGGATATTTTTTGTATCGATTTCAGAAATATACGTTTTAAGTTCTCTGATGAACGTAAAATTACTATTTGTATTGTCGGTAGTAATACCTTGTACGCATTTTGTAACATCGTAGAATTGTAATACTTCGAAAAATAGCTTTGCAATTGCATTACCAGTAAGTTGGAAAAAAACAAATGAAGGATTCTGGTGCAGAACTTTTCGGACACCCTGTATAAATAAAATTCTAATAGGTAATTTAATTTTTTTGATTGCCAAGAATCTTTTATATAATTATTTTTTCTACACCCTGTAGTTTCTGAGGAAGAGGTATGCATACGCCCCTAATAAAATGCCCACCCTGTACAATTATTTACCATTTTGCTTTAGCTCAAATCTAATTATTCTTAATTTTTTACCTTTTCAAGCAAATTTGTAATTGTGCTACGCCTATTCGAACGGGTAGAGGCTTCTGCCTCGGAATTAGGTGGGCTGGATCTACCAAAAATGTTTTCGTAGACTCTGTGCGTTTAGCTTGCAAATGCCTCCTTAGTGAAGATGTTCCACAGTTTTTCATTTTCAAAACTGTATTTTTTACGACACATAGAGTACATTTGCCTTGTTTGTCAGTATTTTTCTTACTCTTAGGATCCTGCTCTATTATGAAATAATCCTTAATTTTATTCGTTTTATTAGATACACTTTTATTAGCTTTAACTTGTTTTGCCTTTGGTGGCGCCGACCCTGCACTTTCTTCTTCTGGTTCGGTGTCATCAGATTCTGACACTTTTTCATCTACGATATTATTCTGAGCCGCTGCTTTGAAAAGGTTCCGACTCCATTTCTGACAAATCACTTCTTAAATCAGACATAATAATTCTTTTGTGGTCGCCGTTTATCCTTGAACAACGCTGCCCTACTAATAGCACGAGCACGTCGTCATCGGGTGCCAGCTTGCTGTGTGAATCCCCTATTTAACCTCGGTAAATCCGCTATTTTAACGCTTCGATGCGAATTTCACAGATCACAATCAAGTAATATCAAGTAGTTGGATTTTACTTGATATCAAGTCAAGTAGTTCAGTCCGAAAATCAAGTCAAGTCAAATATCAAATTTGCAAAAGCTTCAGTTTTCAAGCCAAGTCAAGCCTTGTCTTGATGAATCTCTACGAAGAATATCGGTAAGCTTGGATTTTCACGAACATTTTATTAAAAACATAAAGAACAAAATAAGTGGGTGTGCGAAACAACTTGACGGTAAAAAACCAGGCACTTACAAAGTTCAGCATTATACAAAGTTAAAGTAAACGGCGAAAAAGTCCTCCGTGAGTGGTTAGTGTATTATAGCCCCAAATCTGGCTTTGTTTACTCTTATAAGTATATATAAAACTTTTTCCGAAGAAAAGTGGTAACGTTAACCTTAGTGTATTTCTGTTAATTTAAATATTATTTTATTTTTACTAATTTATGTTTTGGTACAATAAAACTTTTTTTAACTTATTTCGTGTTTCTTTTCTAGTTTTTCAATAAACTGTTATTTTTTTATTAATATGAATTTAAATTTATAAATAATAGAAAAACTTAATTAAAATCTGAATAAAAACTACATAACACCTAAATATTATTTTTAGTTCAAAATCGAAACAAAAAAAAAATGACATGGTAGCCGAAGTCATATTGAGGCCCGAAAAATTGTTAGGGCCTAGGGCCCAACTCCTTGGAAAATAGGCTCTGAGCTTATTGACAGCAAATCGAATCAATAAATTTAGAATCAATTAACCGAAGAGTATTGACCTCTTTTCAATAATTCTAACCGCAAAATACAGCATTTTTCTGCTAAATGCGGCGTATAAAATGAATTTTGAAAATATTCTACACTGGCCAAATCGGAATGTTACAATTTGGTAGTTAAATTTTTTAACCCCCTTTCAGCTCAATATCAATGAGCTGCCACTTTTAGTCAAAAAAATGTTAGATCGCTTTTAATTTGCAACGTGATTTATTCATACCATATTTTGGATCCTGCCAAAGCATCATTTTCAAAAACAAATAGATTTTGAAACTAAAAATGTTCATATAATTGAAAACAGTTTCAGGAACGTTGCTCGATTTAAAAAAAAAAATAATTTAGCTTGTTTTGAAGTAAAATTATACTGTGGAATTGAATAAAGGGTTCCAGGTCCTGGTTGTGGGTCGAAAAGCAAAATGCCATATAAAGATATAACAGAAAGAAATACCCTGTTGCCAGCCCATTTGATCTGCTTGACCACTAATTCAGATGCTTTCAAATTAACCGACAGTAACTTAAAACTAAATAATGAACTTGTAGCTTGGTACTGGTGCCAGCTAGAGTATAAATATAAATAGATGCAGAATCAGAATAAAACTATTCACTCATCTATTCGCAGAACCATTAACAATTTTATTCTAGTTGAGACCAACATGAAACATTATTATTATTTTCGTTGTATGGCATATTGGGATTAATTTCTACTGCTCAGTGATAAATATTTAATTTTCACGTCGATATCCGAAATGATCAAAGCCGCATCGAACACCCTCAGTGATATCCGATTATTATAACTATTATTATTATTTAAGTATATTCCTCTGGGCGGTGCAAGCTATGGTAGAACTAAAATATACAAAATTACCATAAGAAAACCATAAATCAGTTCACCAGAATAGGTGTTGTTGGCTTTGTAATCAATTTCTCACATGACCAAGGGTGCCAATCGTCTCCATTATTATGGTGCCGAACCGTGTTGTTATTCATTTATCTTTTTAAACGAGGGATTATCGGCTCGAATCGGATACACTTCTTCGGCCTTTTGTTGTGTATCATTTATTTGGCCCGTCTTGAAAGGACGACGTGTAAAGAATGCGTGCGGTAAAGTTCGTCAAGAACTTGTTTCGAGGCGTGGTTTTATATACACAACTTTACTTACATGCTCTTATTGTGGAAATCTATTTCACAAGTACTACTAAATTGTGCTCGGAGATCATTCTTTAAATTTTGCGAACATTGCTTCCTAAAGAGCTTCGAAAAAAGAACTCTATTTTTACATACATTGAGCTTTATAAGACATCCAGTAGCTTCAAGTCCGGTGAACGAGCAAGCGATCGAACTTAACAGATTTTGAATCGTCCTTAAAGATTCTTAAGACTGAGGATATTCTAGTTTGGATCTGCGGATATAGTTATTTCAAACTGGTGGAGCGCTGGCCGCATCTTTAAGAATAGGTAACATCTTATATAACTATATATAAAAGGGTTTTAGTAATTTCCATTATAATACGTCAATATTGTCGCTTCTTCAGCTGCATTTCAAAACGATTTCTTATAAACCTAATAGAAATAATGTAAGAAATTTGTTCGTGTTTCCCGGCACTATATAACCCAAACTTTAAATCCTTTCAGCCTATTAAATGCCAAACAAACTGTTTTCTTATTAAAGTTTTCGTTATAAGTCGCTATAAGATAGCCATCTTTAATCCCGCGTGCATTTGCATTTAGGTTGCTTTTTTTTACTGCAACGTTTCCTATATAATTTTAAATTTCATTTTCCGAATTATTTTCCCGTCTATTCTTTATGCGATCCAAGCACGATAACAATTTCGCATTTTTATTTTTGCGAAAACGAACGATTGAAGAATACCCAGTTATTTGTCAAACTCGTGAAATTAGAGTATCAACCATAAAATGAAACATGCAAAATATGTACGAGGTGTTTTCAATGGCAGTGACTCTTTGACTCATTTAAAACAAGGTTTATACACACATTTGACACCTTTTTTTGCCAAAGTAACCTAATGAACATTTTTGAAAAAATGCATTTTTGCGAAATATTCGCTACATGGTTTTCATATTTTAAGATTTTTATATTACAAAGTGATTTTTATGCAAATTTCTACATGCGATTTGGATTCGGTAATTGGGTGAGATTTCGATAGAATTTAGATCTTTTATACATATGTGGAGCTGCCATTGAATTGTATGCGTATTATTTCTACATCGTTTTCTATAAAAATTATTTTATTATACTAGCTTTTGGATAGAGGGCGATAGTAATATCATAATTTTGATTGATAGTCTCCCTCCTATTCCTTTTGACGCGAGTTGGACCGGTATTAAAATCGAACGGCCAACGTAGCTTTGTCTTCGATTTCAAGTCAAGGTGAGAGCCCATTTTTATTTTTGTCCGATGTGATTTGATTTTTGCACATTCCGCTTTTAAATTATCGAATTTATTTCTCCGTTTTAGGAGTGTCTTATGACAATTTTCAGATAATAGAGGGATTTTCGAGGCTATGATCTAATCAACAATATTTTTAGTTAGATTTCAGATATATAGATTTATAAATTGGATTCTTCATTCATCCTGGCCATCTAGGCGCTTTTTATAAAATATTGTTGAATAAATGATCTTATTGGTCCCTTTACTGAATATGGTTTGATATATTTATCGTAAATTTCGTTAACTTTTACAGGAATATTTAACTGCGTAGTCGAAGTTAGCAAGGAGAATTTCTAACTAACCTCACTTTATTACCGATTTCTGTTGGTCTTTTATGTTTTAGCTAATTCCTTGCTCCAATCCGCCACTTTTAAAAGTTAATGTAATTAACTAACTAAGGCGTTGCCAAATTTTGGGAAAAAACGGATGGGTAGCCAATAGACCTTCAGTTTACTGCCGGTGGGTGATTTAGGAAATCCTACTTTCTAAAAGTCTAACGTGAGTTATTTTTTTTCTTATTTCTAATTTATGAAATCTAACGTTGAATTTCTTTGAGAACTCATCTTGGATTTTTATTTTTTCTCTCTACCGACAGTCGACGGACGGTGAATTTATATTTATTCCCTTTTTAAATCTAGCTCCTTGCTAAACTTATAACTAAATTTGCTTTGTTTATTTTGCTTGTGGCTCGTAATGCTCACCTTGACGAGAGATTTGAGAACAATTGACATTTGGTGAAATGTCGAGCAACTTTGCATTATGATCTTGGCACGTACAGTTTTCTTAATGCATAAATTTGACTTGGGGAGAATTTGCATAATTATTAATTCACAGTTTTATAGTAATCATATATTTCTATCAATTTTTGACTAATATTTTGCTTATTTTTAGAACTTTTCTCTTAAATAAACTTTTTGGGGACTTTTCATTTATTTTGCACTTGTTTAAAAGTGTGCTTAAGTCAGATTTAATCATTTTCTTCTTTAGTATATTTCAGTATCAGATTCGTTGACGCATCTTCTATATTTGATCATAGTTTAATTCTACATTTATGAATCTTATATTTTTGATCATAGATTTAATTCTTAAGTGATAGAGTTTGATTTTTTTTGCTGATATTGTTTAAATCGCTGTTCATTATTTTTTAATTCTTCTTTTGATATCAAACAATATTCTGGTGTCTAAAACAAGTTTTTTCTGTTTGCATATTCTCACGAAAATTGGCCGAAGAGCTTGGATTGATAGTCAAGCGTCAACCGAGTATACCATTGCAGCATTAGACGTATCTGGCGCTGGCAGGAACGTCAAACTGGTGAGAGGAGTTTGATTACGGGGAGTGACGCCCCCGCCATTCCGAGTTGCCATGGGATATGGCGCATCAAATCCCATCGTCCTCCCCCAGGCTGGAGAACACCAAAGTACAAAGTCTGGAGCTGATCAATGACAGTTTGTGACAAGAGGGGCTGCATTGTATTGGCTGGCAGGAACGTCAAACTGGTGAGAGGAGTTTGATTAAGGGGAGTGACGCCCCCGCCATTCCGAGTTGCCATGGGATATGGCCCATCAAATCCCATCGTCCTCCTCCAGGCTGGAGAACACCAAAGTACAAAGTCTGGAGCTGATCACTGGGGAGTGATCCAACAAACCCCATTTTTACCCCTGTCAGACTAGGGACCGCCAAAGGAATGAGTCTGAGGCCGATGCTTCGAGTGGAAGCGGCCCTAGGTGGTAGATGCATAAGCCTACTCGCATCGTCCGGTGAAAGACCACCCCACCAGAATTGGG
>MU183844.1:0-37739 GCA_016904865.1 Pissodes strobi | reverse complement strand
CGCACCAGTTCGTCGTACAACTAGAAACACCTAGAACATCGCTTTACCAGAACTCCTTTGTCTGGCGCACTGCATCACTGTGGAACTCACTTCCAGGACATCTGTTTCCCGCTAATTACAACCTACAAATATTCAAGAATCGTGTCAATCAACATCTTCGCACACACACCGCTCGTCGAGCGCCATAGGATCTACCTTCAGTGTGTGTGCCACTGCCATAAAAAAAAATCAGCTGTACAAGACGTTTTTTTATAAGTCCTCTGGTGTTATCCCTACCCATAAAGGCCTAACAAATAACAGGCAATTGGAGAAAAGGAACGAGGTGAAGAGACGTGTGTCCAACCTAAGTTAAACGTCTAATCTAAGCTAAGTATTCTACTTGCAAACATGAAAATCGCTGTAAAGACCAGAATCTTTAAGTCTTAACTAATTTCAACTATTGATATTTTAATTGTTTTTATTTTCTCTAAAATCTAATTTATTAATTTAATATCTCAACTCTAGAAGAACTTTGTTCAACAAAGTTGTGATTTAGACTGTTCATTTTAATTGTATTTATTATTTAAGTAAATTATTGTAGAATTGTTTTTAAGAATACCTTTTATTTCCTGCAAGAAACGAGATTCTGCAGTTCTCAACGTCTATCAAGAAATTTTTCTTAGTTTTTAAGTTTTTATTGGTAGTACTTGACAGTTACTTTGAAAATTGAGGAATTTCTGGCGCCCGATAATACACATCTACTAACAAGTAAGTGGAATTCGCGATCAATCTATACTAGCCAGCAACTTAGTAAATTTTCAAAAGACATCAGGAACATAAATCGTTACAAGTTGTTACGGGTGGAAATTCTTATATTTATAAGGCATTTCCGTTATTTTCATGTTCTCAGGGGCGGCTTCTCAATAAGTGCGCCCGTGCGCGCGCACTGCCTCCGAAAGTAAACGGAAAAATAAAATCTTCTCTACATAAAATTTAACATAAACTAACTATAATTTGCGAATTTACATATTTTTGAATCTCCACTGACCGCAGAATACATTATTTATAAGGGCGAAATCGAGGCACGACGGCGACGATCAAAACGCAGAGCGTCCAACGGCGGCCTCCGTCCGTAACCACAACCAGTTTAAATCTGCCGTGCGCCGTGCGCTAGTGTTCGGCGCTCTTGTTAAATGCATTTTCGTCATGCAAAACGGTCGGGAATGTTCGTAAAATCACGAGAAGTCAAGGCTCATCCGTGCGCTATTTAGATCCGCACTTTGTAGCTTAATTTAGTGATAATTTGCAATTCTTGCGTATATAGTATGGTGTCACAAGCTGATTTTTTCAGGGATGAAAGTACATTATAAGATAACCCTTATTCCGGAGGTAATACAAAATTAGACTCCACAAAAGGACACTATCATCAAAAATCGAGATATTGGTACCATCGTATAGAGGAAAAAATACTTATTTTTTGGTCCAATGCACAATCAGGTCTTTGTAGGAAGTACTTTTTGATAATTATTCAAAAAAAATCATTTGCATTAGCTCATTATCTCGGTTTCAACCGTGCAAAAATTTAATTAAAAAATAGTTATTTTTAAATATAACACTCAATTAACAAAAAGGGAAGGCCTAAATGAAAAAAAAATGTTCTTTATAAAAGTTTCGCTTATGTCTTGACAAGGTAATAGAGCGAATCCCATATTTTTTGCTTATAAACTGACAATGGTATAACAATAAATAATGAGAGACGTCATGGGATTACGCCCTAATTAAATATGTCCAGCCTCTTCGCCTTCAAGCTACGGCTGATGCAACACATTTATTATAGGTCCTGAAAAATTCAGCTTGTGTGGAAAAAGTGGGAGGTAAATCGTTTTTTAAAGCGAATATTACATACTACTATTATAAGTATTATTCTGTATTACAGAGTAATTAGGTTTATTGTATTATACTCCAGTCGAGCCGTGAATTTATTTTTGTTTTGTTCGGTTCGTTGACGCTTGTTAATTAGCTGCATGTAAACTCGAGAGTTTAGTGTACGTAATATTGTTTAGTGTTTTATATTTTTATTTATATACTATTATTCTACTGTCATGGCTAGTAGTTCGGGTTCTGACAATTGCAGTGGGGGCATAAATTCAGTTGACAATATTATTAAAAATAACTTTTCTCTATTGGATCTGAATAAAACGATTGAAATAAAGAGGTTGCGGATGCCGGATTTAAAATTAGACCAAACATGTGCCAAGAAAAAGGATGGTCGGTCTTTCACCAGACATTTTAACCCCCGAAATCTTGTGGCGAATGGAATTTCACTTTAAAGCTAGGAAACGGCAAAGTCGAAGGGCTAACCATCGACAAAAAGATGTTCAATAACACTTTTTTGCCATCAATCCGATATATTTTTTAACGTTTTCGAACTTCTCCTGATTTGATGATTGATTGATGGTTTACTCTTCTGGAATCGATAAGTACCTACTTATTAGTTTCTTTTAGTGCGCAACAATTACCATTCAAGAGGGCGCCGAATTCATTTTTTAAACGATTTTAACGAGTATTGGGTAAAAAATGAGCGTGGCACCCCCAAAACTTTCCGCCTTCGGCGGGTAAGCCTCCGGCGGCGCCTGCAGCGGGCAACACCCTATCCGTACGAATAAAAACCTACATAAATTGCGCACTACCTATGTAAAACCTCACGAGCCGCCACTGATGTTAAGTTGCTGTTATGGATTAATTTCCGTTTTAATTATAATGAATTTCCATCAAGTAACGGCTAATTGAGTGTTATTTGTCAAAATATTACTTTTATTTCATTAAGCCTGCATATTTAGTGTAAAAATTCAATAGTTCCGTACTTTATTCGCAACTGAGTAAAAAGATGATGGAAATGGAATTTCTAAAACATTTGCCATAAATAGCATGTACTATATATTTAACTTAAAAATAAATACGTATCAAAATATCTTATGGAACTTTCTGTAATAGCTAAGCCAGGTAACGATAAGAGCTATCCAGAAAATTACAGACCCATCAGTCTCCCCTCAGCTATGAGCACGGTGGCTAAGAGAGTGATCCTTAGAAGACTAAACGACGAATCCAACGAACTCGACACGATCCCCTGCTTCCCATACGGATTCAGGAAGGGACACTCATCAGAACTACTTCTAAAAGTAGTCGAAAACATCACAAACGGCTTCAACAACGGCCAAGCGACAGGGGCAATCTTTCTAGACGTAGAAAGGGCTTTCGACAGAGTATGGCATCGGACGCTATATTATAAAATAATAGTAGGAGGCTACTCTGACCGGATCACCAAGATCATAATAAGCTACTTAACAGACGGGAGGATACATGTGAAAGACAAAGGCAGGAGTACCACAGGGACAGTCCCTGCTATACTCAATATTCACTCCGATGCGGAAATTTCATTGTAGGCTGGCAATACAATGATACGGTTTGCCCACCCCGATGTGAGAAGGATGCGCACTGTGCTTCAGGATGCAAGAGATAAACTTACAGACTGGATGATAAACTGGAAGATCAAGGTCAATGGTCGCAAAACACAGGTCATACTCCTCCAAAAAAGAAGAATGGCTGCCGGACCACACATACGGATCAACAATATCGACATACCTTAGAGTACGGAAATCAAGTACCTTGGAGTGCACCTGAATCGTGGCCTGACATGGAAATAGTATATTTCATTACCAGTCCGGAAACTAGGCTTTTCCGGTGCGCGCACGACAGTTCCTGGTTTGAGGCGTAGCCGAACACCGGAAGTCGTGCAAGCACAGGAAAAGCTATTTCTGGACGTGTAATGAACGATATTTTTCATAATACCTCTCTGAAATCAAAACATAAACATAAAATTATTATAATTTTACGTATCCAAAATCATGTCATAAACATTTTGTATTCAAATGAAAGCAAACGTCAAACTTGCAAGACAAGCAAGACAGGTATTTATCAAATATTCATCAAGCATTGCTATGGAAATGTGTTTGTATGCTTTGTTGTAATTGAATAGGCAGCTAATTTTGAAATATTTATGACAAGTAAGGTCAGGATAAATAAAATAATTTTAGATTATTGACGCTAAAATGTACTAGATTAATATTGTAGATTGCATCGCTGTATAATTTTAACCCAATTTATTATACTTTATGCTTATTCTGTGACTAAATAACTGCAAATTTAGCACTTAAAATCAGGGAGCGGGAAAACTTTACGTCAGAAATGCGGACCTACATACAAGCCTACAGTAATACTCACTCGAAGAATTTATAGTAGGTGCATGCTCATAAGAGCAGCATGCCGACGAAGAACTGAGGCAAGCAGTTGACTACGACCCAGACGACATCCCTGTACGAAGACGCAGATGGACCACACCCAGAAGACTTAGGAGTCTAATCGTGTAACCGCACGGACGCGCCCAGGCTAACTAGCACAGAGTGTTCAAAAACCATTTTGAACACATTCTCAAATATAACTATTTAATTTTGTACAATACATTCCTCACCACTGTCCTCGCATTTCAAAGAAATTAAAACCTTGGCGATACTACTAACGCCATCCCTTGTTTACAACGTTTATCCACTGCTTCAAACAGTCTAAAATGCTAAAAGTAATCGGCCTCGAAAGGCATCTGACCAATCACAGCGCTTTCTACAAAAAAGCCGCGATATTACTAGTGCCATCTGTTGTAACCACGTTTACTCGTCTGAATCCGCCCGCGTATCCTACGCCAAGTCGACCAATCACAGCGCATCCTACAGGATAGCCACTTCACCCAACCTAAAGCTTCCTAGCATTATAGCTATGCAGTTTTAGGATTATCTAGGGGTAACTAAAATTCCCATCTTTACTAATCGAATTTCATGAGAACTAGTCAGCAGATTTCAACCGAAATTGTATTTAATATTAATTTAGACAACCGGTCATGCTAAGTTTTTAAACAATATCTCTATATTTACATTATTGCCCTTTCTATTTCCGGAGCGATGTAGATTATCCCGCCAGAAGGAGCGGTAACAAGGGGCGTTGACAACTTCTTCAAGTTGATCCAATTCACGTTCTAGTATTAAGTAACATCTTGAACCTCAACCATGTAAGTCGCGCTAAAGGCGCTGTTTCCGCCGGCCTGGCGCCATGCCATGCCGGCAAGTTTTCAGATTTTGAGATATCATAATCTCTCTAGTGACATAGTAGTATCCAGCCATAATCATCGTCATCTCAAGCCTACAAAAGGTATATATCGGCACCCTGACTGCCATTACACTTACGGGTATGACGCCGTACCATCGCTGTACTGGCGTTCCCATCTCTCCATTGGTCTCATCGTTGGGAATTCTACAATCGAGTCTTATCTCGAACCACAAGCAATCGAGCCTTGTCTCGAAACTCAAGTAAGTAAACACACACGTTTATATTCACGTTCACTCAAACGCGGTACCATCGCTGTGCTAGCGTTCCCATTTGGTCTTGTCCATGGGTGTTCACATTTTCCGTGCTTTATCAAAGTATAACACTGGTTCGTTACACTCTGGCCTTATTCTAATATAAGGATTACTCTGCACTAGTCTGCAACCATTCTCTCATGCTTTATTGCAATATAAAGATATCACCAATGCTATTTCCTACATGGATTTCAGTTTACATATGCTACCTGCATAGTATGTTTTACAATCATTTATGCGGGTACCAAAAAACTGCATTTCACAAGGCATCCAAGTCATGCTATTATGCAATAACTACATACCAGATTCAAACCACTACATTCAAGTCATTCATATTTGCAAGAAATCGAGCCACATTGTATATAGAAGCTAGCAGGAGACCTAGCAAGTGTTTTTTAAAGTGACTTTCCTCCAGTCTTGGAAGATAAACTGCTGAACTGTGAACATAGTGTACATAGTAGCTTATAGGTGGACTTTACGGTAATATTTATCCTGTTAATATTGCTTGTACCCAGCGGCGGATGGGAGGGCCGGGAGAACGGGAAATTTCCCAAGGGGCCTCTTCCTGTGGGGTATCATGGGGCCCTTACTGCTGCAAACTACAGATGGGCCACAGGCCTAAAAATTAAATCCCGCGTGTTAATAAAACTTGTTGAGGCCTCTTGACCCTTGGCTCTCGGTCTATAATTATTACTCTCTCACTTGGAGGAAATGTCAATCTTAATCCATTCCACATAAATCTAATTTTAAATAAAAAAGTATATAATACAGGTAGGTTAGAAACCTGGTATTAAACGCTACAAATAACAAAACGATTGCAATTGGCAACGCCGCAATTCCGCTATACGCGTGAGTGTCATTACTGATTACTGTAACTGTGTCTCTGTAAGTTTAAGTTAATTGATGGATAGTGGATCCGAAAAAAACGATTCTAGGTAATTACCGAATATTTATATTTTAAACGCAGTAACATATCATAATCATATCATAAAGCATTAATAAAAAGAACGTCAGTAAAATATATTGAAAGCCAGCGATACTGCAAATAACTTCTCGTTATAGGTAAGTTCAATTAGATCGAGTAATCACCTAATTAAAGACTAATTCACGGGCTCAAATCATGATCCGTCATATATGCCGTATAACTAACTAACTATGATTATTCAGTTTAACTAAGCTTCGTTGATAACTGCTGCAAAAACAATATATAGAAAGAATTAGTTATATTTAGCGTTATGTTGTTATAGCCACCAATTAATTACAGACTCTGACTTTAACTTATGATAATTTACTCTACGGTCAAGTTACCGGTAGGATACAGATAATAAAGAATCTGTTCGAGTAAAGAAAATATCAAAGGCCGCAATAAAAAAAGCAATTAAAAATAATGCAAAATCTACTAGGCTGTAACAACACTGGTAGTTATCTGATCTACAGTTATCGAACGTAAGCCAGAAATCGTGGAAACAGAATAATAATAAAACTAGTTCGACCTACAATGTTACTGCATCAGTCAATTAAAAGTTCAAAGAAATTCGATCCAAAATTTATTCTAGATCAACGGATCTATCTGAATTTTAGAATTTGATTAAATAAAATCAAGCATCTCAGGCTCGACAAATTGCCCAAAAAATTCAAAGTTCGTTTAAAAGGAAATTTTAATGACTAAATGTTACCTTAATTAAGGAGAAAAAGATTAAAAGTTAATTTTAGTTTGAAAACAAAGCAAAAAAAAGAACAAAATAATAATAATTAAAAATCGTAGGTTAATTACGCACTATAAGCCTCGTAGATATTCCGGCTGACCTAGCTTCGACGTTCTCTGGATCGAGAAATTTAAATAAATCCGCCCTGCGAAACGATTCGATTTTCAACAAATTGAATTTAGCGCGTGAAGTTAAAGTCGATGGTAAAAGGCCCTGTTTCCGGCTCCTTAGCATAGTGTTTTGGGATTGGTTGATGGGATTGAGCGTCGCACGCATTTATTTTTAATTGTCTGAATAATTGGGAATTCTATTAATTGAAGTGGCTTAATGACAATCCACTTTTGGCTACTCTGGGTAGTTTTTGTTTTGGAGGATGCCTATGCATCGAAATCCTAGTTTTTCATCGTTTAATTCCCTTGGCTGAATTATTGTGTAAATCAAAAGGTTATTGATGCTCTCGCTGCTACTAGTAGCTTATTAAAAAAGTCACTTTTATATTACTTATATTAGATTCTACATATGCATATTAAACTTTATAAAACATAATTAGACTTAAGATGAAGTGTATGCTATATTATCTACCTTTCATGTACTGATAGTTTATTATTTTGTATTTATTTTTTATAAGTTATAGATAGGTCAATATCTCCATGTATTTTAATTTAATTAGTTTAGTTTTACTTTCATTTACTTAGTGATGTATTTATTATGTTTTTTTTTTAAATGTAAATATTAAAAAGTGTAATATCAAAAAATAAATACATATTGCTCATCATTTAAATTATTATGGTAACAAATATTTTATTGAAAACACCATTGGCACCACTCAGTTTTTACATAGGGTTGGGGCCCCTTAAGGTAACTTTCCCCGGGCCAGTCAGTAAGGTCCCATCCGTCCCTGCTTGTACCTTATTGTATTTCATCTCAAGGTTAGCTCAGCTAACCGAGCTCATACTTAGCAGTTTCGCAGGGACCTTAATGAGCATTTAACTGTAGGTACATATCTTCAAGGTTATGTTTATAATCATACTTGTTTAGTATTATAACTGTTTACGCAATGCTTTTGTTTTTAAGAGTATTATTTTTGTCATATTCTTCAAGGTCGATATCTAGCATCGACATGTATTATCCATATCGTAACACAGACTACATACATTTACTCAATGTTTATATTTTGTTTATTTGTAAGCTTCCCGTTATTTTCAAGTAAAATAACTTATTAAAATATTCATATAATGCTAAAGCTTTTTGTTTTATTTACAAAATGACTTTAGAACTAACTAGCCCTATGGTAAATTAAGGTGCCTACGAGCACATCTCTGTTTGTTTAGAAAATCTGACACACAGAGCAAGAAAGTAATAACATCCAAACCTGCCCCCAATATCTCGGCTAGGGCCAGAAGACAGCTAACTATGCGAGGCGTGATCTAGTAATCACAGCGAGACGAGTTCAATAAGGAGACCAGAACCATAGCCTAAAGAAAAATACTATATAGGAGTCAATCCCGGAAGTTCTTCTTTCCGGTCTGCATTGTAAACCCTAGAAGGACTAAAGTACAAGCCAGAACATACCTGAGGTTTTAGTGGGTATGCTAGTGGTGAGTCCCACATTATTCCTTCAGGGGGGTGTGAGCATTTTCTCAAAGCACAAAAAAAGGGATTTACTGTTTTTATTGTGAACTAATTAAAATCATTAATTAAATATCACCCTGTCGCAAGTTTGAACTTGAACTTGAAAAATGTTATATAAACATTCACGGTTAATTATAAACAATTTGAGCGGTCGACGGGAGCGACTTTAATCCTTAATGATGCAGCCATCAGCATTTTGTAACATATAAATAAGCAGGCAAACGCCGAGTTAATTAGACTTTCGGGTCTCTCAAACCGCTCAATTAGTCGCTGGGCAGTACACAGGTACGTCCACTTCTAGTTGTTCTATCCCACAACCCCCATAACTGAGAACACTTATACACAGGTATAAGGTTATCAGGTCCTTACCTAACCTGGGTGAACGTATGCATAGGTATACGGCATTCGGGGGCTACTAAAAAGTATAGAGAGAGTCGAATTTATGAAGTATCAGAACTTCTAGTGAAGGGATAGTTTTTGGGGAGTTTCAAAAAGTAGTGAAAGTGCCTTAGCAATTTGTCATAACCTAAAAAGACTTACCTTATAAATATCAGAACAAATATCTAAATAAAGGACAACCCGCTCACATAAACTTTATTAATAAAATAGTGACGTCGCTTGCTAGACAAACTTTGAACTAAGCCTCCCTCGAGAAGACATGCATTTCATATTAATTGGGTATAGTGTAAACTCTTAATTCATCTATAATCTTAAACACGCCTTTATTAGTATACAAGCTAACCGTTGTTAAGTTTGTTTGTAAATAAACTTGTTATTGTTTTTATCGATGTGTCTCCTTTATTATCTCTTCTCAACTTGACGTAGTGTGTTCCTATAAATCTGAGTTACTCTCCTACACTGAGAGAAAACAAGTAGCCACTATACAAAAATCGAATGACCATAATACAAAACTTGTATACTATTTGTGACAAATTAACTGTTTTTGTCCAATATACAATCGGTTTTTCTGAAAGTAGTATCGCTAAACTATAACGATTATACAGTTACCGTATATTGATTATTAAATAATCATAAGATTAATTTAAGTTTTTGTGATATATCCGTACGCATATCTTATCCTGCTTTCATATTAGGGCCTGTATACCGTTAATACAGCAATTGCATAACCATTATTCAATCTGGTATACGCCATATATAGTTAATTGTATATCCACTATATGACGGGTAGAATAGTTAATATTCAAATATTGATTAACCAGTATTCAACTTGCATGTGCACCGTATATATTTTGTTGTATAGTTACATATTAGTTATATTACATTTAACCTATATCTCATGGCGTTGGCAAACATTACGTTTGTGACATTACTTCAGTAGGGGTCCTGGATTGTATTCTCATCTTGATATTGTAATCGAGTCCAGTATACGCTAAAATTGAACATGTCAATTAAAATTTGTTTTAGATGCATGGTCACAAATTAGGAGTACCTACACCTGTGATCTATTAACATGAATTGACTACACAATGGTTGCTACTTAAATAGAAAATATCTTACCTTATTGGTTTTTTCAAACTTTTGATTCACTCGAGGCACCCTTCGGGTGTTAATTCAAATGTTGCAGTATAGGAAGTAATCCATATCTCTTACACGCATATGTTATATATCGTTCGTATGGTAAAATAATTAGATCTTCGTAGAATACAGGACTTAAAAAGAACGAGTTTTTGATTGATAAAACGTAAACAAGTGATAAGTTTGAAAACGTATGATATATCTGTTAACCTAAGATATACATACCTGCATGTTCTTTGGTGGTTTTTCTCCTATCTTTAATTTACTACAATTTCCTTACATAATCGGTAAATTGTTTGCGTTAGCCGCCACTCTGCTTTGTCTTCTTGCTGTTTGGCGTGGCGTCGTTTCATCCGCAGCGGCAGCCATTTTGAAATAATTGAAATAGCAAATGGTGAGCTATACAAGAAAAAGATTACGGACATCAATCGGTAGTTTTATTGGTATACAAAAGTTGTATAACAGTAAATAGTCCGCAGTTTAGCTAGTTGATTACCATTGTGCTATGAAATATTTGTTTTATCATTATACAATTATTGTATAATTTGCTTTATATACAACTTCTATAACCAGAGTAGTATTATTGTTCATTTGCAGTTAATTTATCTTGTATAGTCACTATATTTCTTAATCTAAAATAATGAGTTTTATTGGCATAATTTCAACGTGATTCTAAACTATAACAAAATTTGCATATGCGGTATGTAACGTTATATAATGGTAAATCAACGCCGTCCAAAACAAAAATTGATTTGGGCAATTTTTCTCAGTGTACACGCTAAGTAAGGCGTGTCGTCACAGATAAAAAATACAAATCGTGACATTATTACAGCTTTCAAGCCAGAGAGATTTCCACTTATTAACCTTATAGTTGCTTACGAGTAAGGATATTTCCAAAAAAAAAAGATAGGCTGTTGTCATGGCAATATATCAAAACGCAAGTTAGTGATTCGCTTATATTAACAGATATAAAATTACTAAAACAGAGTTTTATCCACAATACCGAAACAGAATTTTTTGCACTCTTGAGTGCACTTTGAGTGCAAAAAATTCTGTTTCGGTATTTTGGATAAAACTCTGTTTTAGTGCACGTTGCCGAAGATTCCAAACCCCCACATAAGTATAAAATTGTCTGTAAAATTATTGCCGTGGCCGTGCTGTATTAACAAAACTTTGTGCCAACTTTAAAACATCCAAATGATCAAGTTACTGTCAATTAAAATGTATTTTTCACTTTTGAGATATTTTTTTGTGGTCGTTTTAATAAGATCAATAAATTCTTCCTTCTGTGAATAGTTAATTAGATTTTTTTTTCAACTCTTAATGAAAACTGCTTTTAATTACAGCGTTCTCGTATGATCAAACAATAAATTATTTCCAATAAATGAACAATGCGACCGTGATATATATACGAACATGTTTTATATATGCGCAACGTTATTTAGATGGCTCGTTATTCCACGAGGAAGATTCGAGAGGCGAAATATTGTAATAAGGAGGGCGTGGCGACCGGTATCAGGATATATTGGAAAGCCGCCACGGCAAGAACTACCTCTACTATTAATATAGGCACAGGGCGATTATACAATCTCACATTTCACAGATTGCCGTTCAATATTTTTAGATAAGCATATTGTAGCTAATAATACGGCACGCATTTTTAATGATGTTAACAAGTAATGGAATACGGTACAGTCGGTAAATCTTAAGAGATTGCAACGGATCATCATGGTATCAATTTTAGTACTATCGGTGTAAAATCACGTACAATACTTATCAAGATTGTTTCAGCGAAGCGGCCAGGCCCGTACTTTAATCCTCTATTGGAGCTATTGAAGTTTCATTGGGCGGACGCGGAAGGAAAATGCAAAGGTCGTATTCACTTTCTTATTTTTAATAGCGCCCTGTATGTGGCTTAACATATTAGGATTCTTCTGCAATTTTCCTTTTCAATAAGTAGTCACAATGGGCCGTTTGTTTTAAAAATAGCGCTGTAGTTAAATTAAAACCATACGCGTGGGAGCAAATATCACAAGACGGCCACACCAAAAACAAAAGTAAGTCACCTGCGCTGAAAGAATGAAAAATCCCAATAATGAAACCGAGTCTAAGCACCAAACCAGAAATATGCAAAAGGTATTATAGTAAGAGTAAGTGAAAGGCGATGTGTCTCCTTGAATTGAAGTCCTTTTCTCTCTTCTAAAGCAAAGAAGATTTGATAAAATGTTGGAGCCAACGTTATCAGGGAGGGGGAATATGTCAACTTCTACTGTCACGTGAAATACCTTCAAACATAACAAGAGTGAGTCAAACCACACGATGACTTAAAACTGCATGGGAGACTACAAAATGAAATGCAAATGATTGGATCTAAGCCAGAACAAGCCCACTGATTAAATATATAATAAATTATAGTAAAATTTAGTAAAATGCGATGTGTTTTCTCGAATTAAGGTCGTGTTTTCTCTCTTCTAAAGCCGAGGGGGATTTCAGTAGTGAATTTCTGTACACTAAATTACCACTTTTGACAGAAATTACCACAAATTACCAGTAATTACCTCCAAATAACCACTCATTTCCTCTATTACTTCTAATTACGTCACTTACCACTCACAACCATTTTAATTTCCATTAATTTCCACTAATTACAACTAATTAACACTTAAATTACCACTGAAGTTCCCACTAAATATCAGGACTTAAAGCTAGTTTCAAATTATATACTTGATTTAAAACAAAATAGCATGTTGCCACAGATTATCTATGATGTTGACGTAGGCATATACATGATTTCTTTGTATCATGAGTATATAATAATAATAACAGGAGGTGAATGTTTTACACCAGATTTTAGGGTTTTATAATTGTGTATCAGCCGTATAGGTATTGTTCGAAGTAGTATTTAAACGACCCTGGCTCTATTAAGTATGGTAAATATAGGTAAGATAAAGAGAGCCTTTTAAATATGCTATTTTTATTACCATATTCTTCGAAACCTATAACCAAAATTTGACTTTTTTCGAAATATTCCGCTACAGAAATATTATACGACCTTCTCGATGCAAAAATCGAACTCGGCACACTCAAAAACCACCTCCTAAAGTATTCGAATCATCCACCTACGAAATTCAAATTTGTGGAATCTTTTTTTTTCAAAAAAATCTTTTTTTATCTCGGAAAAGGTTAAATGAATCCATTTATACGTATAATAAAAATAAAATTTTCTAAATTATATACAGGGTAGTAAAAAATATTATATTTAAAAAAAAATCCCGCTTTTCCAAGTATTTCAGTACAGAAAATTCGCACAAACTTCGTGATACAAAAATCGAACTCGGCGCAACCGAAAATTCCCTCCTAAACTATTCGAAATGAAAAAGATCATCTACCTCGTGGCCAAATCTGAAGAAAAATGCTTATTTTCGAGAAGAATGATGTTTTATCCAATATACCTTCCATTTTTGACGTCCTACTGAAAAATATTATAGAAGTATTTTGATCGATCCTGAGACGGCGCAGATACTGGCGTAAACCGATTTAAGATATCTCTTTCCGTTACCGAGAAAATTGTGAAAATATCAAATCACGTTTGGTCAATTTAAAAAAAAAACTAAACGTCGTACAATCGAACGGAATACGCCACCCTAAAGTATCCCAAAAAACCCATCATTTTGCTATTTACTGTTAAGTTCTAACTATTACGGTTTTCGAATTATAGCCGATTTATTGAAAATCTCGACGTAGTTTTTCGATTTTTTTTTATTTATTTTTCGTTTTTATCTCGGAAACGGTGCATTATAAATAAAATTTTAAAAAATATATACAGGGAGGTAAAAAAATAATTTTTGAAAAATGACCCATTTTTTCAAATTATCTCCGTTATTTAACGCGTCGGACCAAAAATTTTAAGAAAATTTTTTTTATTCAAAATTAGGAGGGGTATACATTTTATACATTTTTCAAAAATTTCATAATAATTAAGATATTACCGAAAAATTTCCAAAAACTACGTTTTTTGATAAAAAAAATGGCCAAATGTTTTTTGTTAAATGACCACTGAAGTACAGGTTAAACGCCGTCAAAAGACATATTTTTGGTATTAAGTATAAATGAGGCCTTAAAAGTTTTAAAATCAGCAGGAAAAAGGGCTGACCGATGCAACCTGCAACGGTTTGCGTATTTAGGAAGCCTCCGCGTTACAGAACCTCAGTTGAATAACGCCGCCTGATTGGCTAACTGCAACCCCGACCGTCAGTGTTGTTTACGTGTTTTCACTTGTATGAGACTTTTCGAGAAATGCAGGAATGTGACAGCCTGGCTCAGGTGGTAAGGCTCTCGCGTTTAGAATATGGACCAATGAGTTCGACGCCCGGCCCTTACAAGTTTTTTTTAATAATTTTTTTGGATTACTTTGGGCTGCATGAATACAAATGTGTGGTGAAAAAACGTAAACCTTGACGGGCGGGACAAGTGCAACACACGTGCTTATCTAGCCAATCAGGCAGCGTTATAACGCGGAGGCTTCCTAAATACGCCAACGGTTTATCTATGATGTTATTGATGTTAAACTATTGCAAGGTTGTCACTTCTCAGGTAATACTCCTATAGGAAAATGAATGCTGTTTTTTTTTTAACTAGCACTAACAAGGTCTCAGAAACATAGTTTGGTTAAAACTCTGTTACTTCCTGTAAAACAATGCAGATTCGAAGGCTTAGCATAATTTTAACATTACAAAACTACGACTTATTACCCCAAAATGTTCTTAAAATGCTAAAAATTCCCAGAAATTACCAACAGTACAAGGCAAAAGGCCATCCAAAGCCGTAAGGGCAAAACACCCTTAAAGGCCAAAACTCAACCACCCCCCCCCCCCCCGAGGTTAAAAGGGGAAACCCCAGGCCCATAAGGCCTTAAGGGAAGACCTAAAAGCAATGAGACTTACAAATTACCAATTAAAGTATACGAAAAATTCGGTAATTGTCTACTGCAACAATATAAATGATTTCCATACCTTAAAGAGAGCTTTGGATAACGAAAAGACGGAATACCACTCTTATGCCGAGTCGCAGGACGGCGATATTAAGCCCCAAGGTATCGTTGAAGCACTCGCTGATGAGTATAACGTGAATGCTAAGAATGTTTTTGAAATGCGCAAAACACACGTTCCTATGTACTTAGTCGTACTAAGCACAAACTTCACAGTAAGGAAGCTAAATAACGATATAAGAACCTTGATGTGTATAAGGGTGAACTGGGAAACCAGACGCTCAGGCAAGCCGGTGTTACAGTGTAAAAACTGTAAACAATTTGGTCATGCCAAGTCATACTGTAACCGCCGGTTAGCCTGCAGCAAATGTGCAGGCCCCCATGAAATTACTAATTGCAACCAAGAACATTTCAAATGTGCTAATTGCGGCGGTCCACACAGATCGATAGACGAAGTCTGCCCTGTCTTCATATATAAAGTCAATCTATTGCAAAACGCAACTACAACAAGGACCAAGCAGGAGTTTCGCCCCGCTCCACCCCCGGCGAACCCTGCCTGGAGGGAACCAAGGAACCCCATTGTAGCAGACGGCCCAAGTAGGGGCCAAGGCCTAAGCAATGGCCAACAGGAAAAAGACGAATACCAGAAGCAATTCCCCCAAATGCGAACTAGACAACAAAATGCAAATGCAAATATAAGCAACAATGTACCTAAGGTTAGTGGCACTGCTCGCGGTTCAAATCTAAATCCTAACATAAAAAGCTCAAATAATGCAAACATTTCTAATCTAATGACAAACTTAAATAACGTAGTAAATAAAATCAACTCGTTAGTAAACCTAGAACAATTATTTTTAGCGTTAGAGCACTATTCAAATATGCTCGAATCATGCAGAGGGAATAAGGCAGAGATTATCCAAGCGTCACTGCGCTTTTTCTCTTATGAATATAATAATTTTAATGTGTAATGTTACTCGTTGCATGTTGGAATTGCAATGGTATCAGGTCCAAGTTGGGCGAGTTTCGAAATTTCATGTATTCTTCCAATTTTCAGGTCGTTTTCCTTGTCGAAACAGGGCTAACACCTGATTTCAGTTTTAAGATCAAACATTATAATGTAGAGAGATTTGATAGGCCCGATCGAGCCGGAGGGGGAGTGGCCTGTCTCATACATAGGTCGCTCTGGTATAAAAGAACTAGAAACCTTAGATGGGCTATAGAACACGTTTGTATCGAGACCGAGAGCGGCCTACGTATTTGTGGCGGTTATGCATCTCCGGCTCTCCGCCTCACGGAAGCTGACTTTCTTGCACTTCTCCCACGGAACAAGACATCCCTGCTCATTGGCGACTTCAATGCCTCACACGCTGATTGGGGCGGCGTTACCAATGTCAGGGGTAGACTGCTCAAAAGGGTGATCGACGACAACCTGGAGATGTCCTATCATAGAACTCCGAATCCTATCTTTCTACGTTATCCCTCATTCCTGGACATCGCTATAACCCGGGGAATGATAAGAACTACTCAACTGCAGGAACTTAACGACTTAAACTCGGACCATCTTCCAGTCAAGATTGGCCTGTATCACAGGATCCCTGCTTCGAACGATACCGTCGTTTCATACAGGAATGTTGACTGGAGGGTGTTCCGAGATAGGCTGAACGAGTTGACGGTTGTTCCCGGGCAAATAGAGACTGTTCAGGACTTAGAAAATGAGGTAAATTCATTAACAACAAATATCCAGCGCATCCGTGATGCTATATGTCCCAAGGTCGTTAAACGACCTTGGACAGAAACCCTTCCCGAAAATATCCTGAATATCATATCCTATAGAAACCGTTTTCGGCGAAGATGGCAGAGAAACAGGACTAGAGAGGGAGCCGCTTATATCGGAGCGTTAACGGAGGAAATCAAGGTTAAGATCCGGGAACACAGGAATCAAACCTGGCTTAATTACATTAACAGTGTAGGCACGGAAGACGGTTCGCTATGGAAGCTCGCCAAGCTAGTCCGCGGAGGTTACGCTCAAATCCCTGAAATAAGGCATCGTGGCTTAGACATCATTGATGATCTAGGGAAAGCGGAAGCCTTCGCGGACTACCTGGAGAGCGTCTAAAGCGAGACACCTGACACTCTGCCCGAACAGCAACATTGCACTGACACAATCACAGCTTTTCGAAATCATAAATACCCAATTCCTCCGTTAATACTCGATAAACTAAGAATCAGCCCTGCGGACATCCGCAAAGCTCTCTGTCGTCTTCCAAGAAATAAAGCACCCGGCCCGGATAGTATTCCGAATATAGTCCTTAAAAACCTACCCCGGAAAACACTTATCCAATATATGCATGTAATTAACGCGATCATCCGGTTGCAACATTTCCCTGACCCATGGAAAGTAGCGTGCATAGTGCTATTCCCTAAACCAGGCAAAGATTCATCATTGCCCTCCTCGTATCGACCTATTTCTTTGCTCAACACTCTCGGCAAGGTGGCTGAGAGGCTAATCTTGCCGAGGCTGAGCAAGATCATAAAAGAACGAGAAATACTTCCGCCTGAACAATTTGGCTTTCGAGGCCAACATGGCACCGTCATGTTGGCAGCGAAAATAGCATCCGACACATATAAAGGCTTTAACGAAAAGCAGTCAACTGCGATGCTTTTACTAGACATTGAGAAGGCGTTCGACAAGGTATGGCATGAGGGGCTGCTGTACAAACTCCTTGTAAAATACAGCATGCCTCTGTATTGGACAGCCCTCATAGAATCGTACCTTGCCGGCCGCTTTTTCTCGACTGGTATTGGCAATTGCACTTCAGCAAGTAGGAGACTACAAGCTGGGGTGCCTCAAGGCACTGTGCTATCGCCGCTACTTTTCAACCTGTATATAGCAGACATTCCTTCATATCCCGATACCCAACTAGCCCTATTTGCCGACGACACGGCGATCTATTCCCGAAATTCCCAAGCCGAAGTGGCCAAGTCAAAAGTATACGAGCATCTAAATACTTTAATCCCTTATTATGAGCAATGGAAAATCACGCTTAATATGCCAAAAACAGAACTAATCCTTATGTCCAGAAAGCGCAAAGATGTAAATATTACACCCCTCATAGTAGAAGATACAGTCATAATCCCTAAACCTAAAGTTAAATACTTAGGCATAACTTTCGACAATAAGTTAAATTTTAGTCAACATGTAAATACAATCCAAAGCAAAAACGCAGCCATAATTAAGGGACTGGGAATACTAACTAGAGCCAAATCTTATCTTAGCCCGCAAAATAAACTCACCCTCTACAAAACTGTCATTAGACCTGCCTTATTGTACGGTGCACTCGTATGGTGCTCCGTGGCTAGAATGCATAAAAAGAAAATTCAAGTCATTCAAAACCACTACTTGAGGGCGGCATTCTCACTTACCCTGTTCGATCATGTAAGGGTAGAAGACCTGCACGCGTGGGCGCGGATCGACTATGTCGAAGAACACATCGATGGCCTAGCGTGCAGGTTCTTCGAATATCAAGTGAGAGGGTCGTCGCTTACAGCAAATATAGCCGATACCCGCTATGACCCGGAGCGCCCTATGGGGCATGGTACAATATATAAAGATATCACACTATTTTATAAACAACTTAGACCGCCATAGTCCTATATCTCCTTTATATATATAAATAAATAACCATTTCACATCCCGAAACAGCATTTCAACCCCCTTTTCAGCCCTTAGAAAGCCTATTTCTAAGATGAACAAAATACCCCAGGTATCAGGCGAGCAGAAGCACCAAGCTTTCAGGTAGTATAAGCCGACCTGCCTCCTTACTGGCCCGCTTACCGCGATCGTACATGGGGGCGGGGCATGGCAAGGGACTAGCTCCCACCATAAATACGGTACCTCCCATCTGTACAGCTCATTTGATTTCAAGCCACTGAAGCATCCGTGACTCCGCAACCGGACCGCGGAGATTCGACCTAGCAGCCTGAAACTATTGCAATTCTCCCGGAATAGACTCTGAGTCTTAATCTTTAGTAGATGTACATTAGTACAATCTACTTTGTAAATATTGTATATAATCATGTAAATATTCTGACGCCCTGCTCCAAAGGGAGCACTTGAAACAGGGTTTTTTCTATATTTTTCCCTGTATAACTCACCCTTATGCAACCTATAACATAGCACAATAACGCACTAAACAAGAGCTTTCGCAATTACCCAACATAGCGTCCTTGAAGGGGTTTCCCAAGGAAGGAACATATAAAAAGCAGTGCCACATACCTAATTCTAATTAGTAGGTTAAGAACAGCCCCTAAGGGTGTCATCACTCGCTGGCCAGGTGTTGATTAAACAACATAAGGCGTAACAGCGTAGTGTTATACTATTTATAAGCATGCTAAGAGAACTAGGTCTGTAAACATATCTTAAGCAATTATGAATAAATATTAATGATGATGATGACCACTAATTACAACTAATTTCCAGTAATTACCACTAATTTCCAGTAATTACCACTAATTCCCAGAAATTACCACTCATTTCCCCTAGAATTTCCACTAATTATCACGACTGTGTACACTATATTACCACAATGAAATCCCTCTCGTCTAAAGCAAAGAAGTTTTGATAAAACGTTGGGAACAACGGTATTAGGGAGGGGGAATGTGTTAACTACTAAAATGCATAAATCTACTAAGTAAATATCACCCTCTCCTAAGTTTGAACTTGAACTTGAAAAATGTTATATAAACATTCACAGTTAATTATAAACAACTAGAGCATTCGACGGGGGCGAGTTTAGTCCTTAACGTTGCAGCCATCAGCACTTTGTAAAAAAATACTCCGCTCGACTAGTTGAGTGCAGGCACACAGGTGCGTACTCTACTAGTTGTTCATCCCGCAACCTAAATATCCTGAGAGCACCTGTACACAGGTACAGGGTGATCAAGTCCCTACATAACTTGGATGTACATGTACATAGGTACACGGCACCCGGGGGATTTCTAAAAAGTAGTAAGTCGAATCTACGAGTAAAGTTTCCAGTAAGGGCATTTTTAAATGTGGTGCAAGTGTCTTAGTAATCTGTGTCAAACTTAAATTAAATTACTCCGTCATTGAGAGACGCTAAAAGACTTACCATATAAATATTAAAACAAATACATAAATAAAAGACAAACCAGCTCGCATAGACTTTATTAATAACCTAGAAATACTTTAAACTAAGCCTCTCTCGAGAAGACATGCTTTTAGTATTAGTTGGGTATAGTGTAAACTCATTTAATTCATCTATAAACAAAAAACCCATTTATTATTGCTCGAGTACAGTATAACGTAGAGCGATTCCGATCTGAGCTATTCTCCTGCATGCTAAGCAAGGCGTGGCGTCACGGATAAAGAACAATTCGTGACAATATTGCGACACGGACAAACATGTAATGCACTATTACCATAATCTTTAATATTAACATACAGGAAGCGGTCTCCAGAACAAATCAATATCTATACGTAGCTGATCGGAATAACACATCTCCACTTGGAAATCTTTGAATTGCCTTTGTGGATTTAGCTTCGGATCCGTGTTTTCAGAACCTTAGACCATACGTTTCCTTATCTTTTAGCTTTGGTTGCTTGTTTGGGGTCTAGATTCTGCACATCTACAGGGATTTAACACTAATTTAGGTGCTATAGAACTTCGCAGTTTGAAAGATCTTTTCCATATGACTCTGTTAATGTATTTAACAACATTGCAATCCACACAAGGAGTCTAACAAACCCTACTTAATTATTTCTCGAAGAACATAATCAATCAATCAAGCAATCAAATAAGGCTTTATTATCATAAATTTCAAGAAATTCATTGACAAAGCTGGAAAAAAAAAGGTCATCAGGTTTGTGTAATTTATTATAATAGCTACTTTTATACCTTGTTCAGTATTTATATTATTTAGTATATTGGGGTGGTTATTTAAACCACACCCTACAGCACAAAGATATCCTAAAGACGCCTTAAAGATGTCATGTTCAGATATTGGAGACATCTTACTGATATGTCCTGTTTATGTCTTGCGTCGTCTTTAAGACATCTTTAGGGCATCGAATGCTACAAAAAAACAACGTCGTAAAGACGTATTTATATGACATCTTAAAGACCTATTTGTATGACATCTTAAAGACGTATTTATATGACATCTTAAAGACGAACTCATTTTAAAACCATTTTTCCATAAATTAAAAAGCTCATTTTTAGAAAAATATGTAATTATCTGTTATTATCAATATAAACTAAATGTTACATGTTTAATGTGATTTTAATTGGTTATTCTGCGATCTGAGGCCCTCCTTAGCCACGCCCTGGATGGCAAACTCAGCTTCTTTAATGGATTTTCCAAGTCCTGACTGCTCAACGGCCTCTACGTTTCGACTTTCGACCTCCGTTTCGACACTTTCAGCACGATAAACGTAACGATACAAACCACAAAGTAATACAAACTATCAGAGATTTATTATATTTCACAAATTCACAAGCCGAAATCAAATTTTATCGAGAATGAACAACAGTATACGCCGGGCAGCCGATGCCGGTGACGCTTTAAAATAGGAAAATGGCCGCTCCAGCTTCAACCCAACCTGCAACACAGAACCAGCGTTGCCACATGAAAAACCTAAAGACTCCTGATTAATGACAAAATAACATGTATTACTCGCAAAATGGGATCAAACTAGTTTAAAAAAGAGCAACCTACTAAAAAAATCAAGCGATTTTATGAAAAATTATTGCATAATTGAATATGAAATAAAAAATTACGATTATAAATAGAAATGCGTACGAATAAAAATTAAATTATTTGTTATATGTATAATGAAGATTATAACGCAATTTCCATTAAACAGATCTTATGATATTTTAATTGCCACATATCACCAATAATTGCAATACATCCTATAAACATTACCAAAATACTCAAATTTCGGATAAAAAACCTATAAACGGCAACACTGTAGACCTTTACTGTTGTCGTTCCATTTCGTTTGTTCAAGGTCACGAATCAACAACTACAAAGTGCTCATGAGGCTTTAAAAAACGTCTTAAAGACGTTCATCTGAATCAACTTTAAGAAGACTTCTGAAAGATGTATTACAGATGTCGTGTTTAGGTCTTCAGACTTTCAGGCATAATACGGACATAAACAAGACGTCTTTGAGATGTGATGTGCTATCTGGGCAGATCCCTAATACATCTAATTTATTACAGAAAACGTGCCGGACTCAGCTTGGAATTCACGAGGGAAAAGAGTACGGCAGAGAAACCCTCGATCTAAATTCCTAAACCGAATTATGCTGTATAACCTTTATTAGTATAGTAATTGATTAAATTACTGTTTCCCGTGCCACAATTCGTAGTTCCACACTCGTAATAGTACATTTAAAACTGAAGAGATAGCTCTCCGGCCGAGAATTGAACCCGAGTGTCCCGCGTGTCAGGCGGATGTGATAACCACTACACTACCGAAGAGGGGTGGAAGGAACTGAGGTCCTGGTTACGGATGCTACTCAGCTAAAGTTGAAATTAGGGTCAATATCTCTAGAATGATAACTTCATTTATAACTAGGATATTCACCCGTCAGTGTAGGAAAATGTTAGTAATTTCACAAAAGCTCTTACTTGCAATCACAGTCACACTAAAACTAAAAGCTCCTGCACGAAAAGACAGCAAACAATACATTTTCGTTTTAATTTAAAGCAGTGTTATTCACAGCATAAAACGATTTCATTAAATATGTACACATGTTATGCCATCAAATATGAACTATCCATGAAAATAAAGGAAATACTTGTGCAAATTATGTTAATAACTATATTATTAATTTCATTTTACTGACCCGGTAATGGCATGTTACAACACAGAAGCAAAACAAGTTACCAAAATAAACCGTACACTGCACCGGCTTTTGACTATGTCTCCGCGTTCTCGAGCGATACGCTTTCGGATCTCCTCGGTAAAACCATGCAAAACCCGACTTCAATTTATTACTTGTTTTTATCTTTTTTCCTTCTTTACGTATATATAGGGTATTCCAAAACTGAATGTATAAAGTCAAATGAAATAATATTTTAACTAGGCGGGTTACCTCAATACCAGCTAGGTTAACTTGAGTTATCTCATCAGCAGATTCAGAGGTGTTTTAATTCCTAAAGTAAACATCTTTCCAAGTAAAGTAGAGTGTCCAACGTAGTAAAAGCCTTCTATAAATTATTTTTGTGGGCACCTCGGGGATACAAGTTGAAATTTTCACAGAATGAAGGCATTATTATATTAATTCAAAATCTGACAAAAAATATATTTTGATATTATATTTTGAGTTATTCTATTCTGAATAAAAGCTAGTCCTTTTTTTTAATAGCAGTTGCATTAAGCATATGATTTTTTTTCTACTTCTGTATTATCTAGCAGCGTATAGGAAAAGTAAATTTCAGTATAATCAAATAGGTCTTCATTGACTTTATTCAATTAATAATAGCTATTATTATTATTAGTATTCTAACCCGTAATGGTGTAAAAGCACTTATTGTATTGTACAACAGGCGCGAGAGAGAGGAAGCTATGGAGAAAAGTGAGATACGAGAGTACTCGGGAAGCGCGAGATCGGACGGTCGCGGCTAGAAGAAAATTACTTTTTTACATTTAATTCTATTTCCATTACCATTTGAGAAAAAAATGTATTCATGCACCTATGTATTCTAAACACTTAAGGCAAACTTTTTGTAAGAATAAAAATTTTTGATTTGAGCCTTCATTTCGGGGAGAATGCGAGGTGAATACAAAAATGAGTATATTTCAATCAGATTTTGCCCAGGTTCGAAGGGAGATATTTCAATTTTTTATTTATTTTGCCGTAAGACCCAATGTAATCTGCATATTTCAAGCAATGATAAAAAATATAATTTGTACAAAAATTTAGATGAATTTTATATGAAAACATTCATAAATTAATATCCTACACGTTCATATAATAATCTCGATTTTTAGGTATACTGCCCTTTTGCCCGTTATCATTTTTTATTACCTTCGGATTTTGAATTAATATAATAAAACCTTCATTCTGTAAAAATTTCAGCTTGCAACCCCGAGGTGCCCACACAAGTTAAAATAAGTTATAAGTAGCACTCTACTAGTAAAAAAAAAGATAAATTGTAAAATTGTGACACTTTTGAATTGATTCAATATTTACTTTTCGATTATTTAATGCTTGTGAAATAACATAAGAATTTCCTTATGAAATATAAACGAGTCCGTTCCTGGCCAGTACGAGGTTTCGCGTTCGCATAGTGGTTCGAAAGGAAGTGATGTACTCGGGAGATAGATCGTGCTTCTCGTTACTCGCCTTCAAATTAATTATACTGTTTTCTTTAAATTTACACCGATAGCGGAGTAATATAGTGCCGCGCCTTTCTAATTCTTTTCAGCCAATTTCGAATTAATCGAAATATGATTGAAGAATCGCACGGACGGAAATTACGGGCAATTCCCGCTTGATGGAGCGCGATAATATACGACGGGCGATGAAGCGCCCAAACGTGTAATAAAAATGTTATCCAAAAAAATGGGGTTTTAAACAGGTTTCGTCTTCCGTCGAAAGGATATTAAGGATATTGCATTTATATTTGTCGCAGATCTTTAGACGTAACAATGTTTCTGCTATTACGATATTTCATCAGAAAAGTAAATGGGATGCAATTTCCTTTAAGAGATTAAAACTATACTGTTAAACGCCCCTGTCCCGAAGCACATTTGTGGTATCTAAAAGCAAGACTTTTTGGACGTGATCGTAACAATGATAAATGATTTATCGCCACTGTCGGCTAAGACCCTGTTCAATTGACGTTGTTTGGCAGTAGGTTATAAAGTAGAAGTTTGTGAACCGATTATCTTGAATTATTACAATTTCTTACGTGACCAGTCAATGCTGGCCATTCTTTATACATCTATGTTTCTTTACTTGTACAGTTTAAGGAAAACGCAGTATTAATTTACATAAAATAATCGTTAACATATGCTAAACATAAATGGAAAATGGAAATGAATTTATCTATTAAAGGAAAAATTTACGGAAAAAAGAAGATATTATTTACGAGAATTAATTTTTTTTTTTTTTATGGCAGTGGCACACACACTAAAGGTAGATCCTATGGCGCTCGACGAGCGGTGTGTGTGCAAAGATGTTGATTGACACGGTTCTTGAATATTTGTAGGTTGTAATTAGTGGGAAACAGATGTCCTGGAAGTGAGTTCCACAGTGATGCAGTGCGCCAGACAAAGGAGTTCTTGTAAAGCGATGTTCTAGGTGTTTCTAGTTGTACGACGAACTGGTGCGCTCCTGCCGTCTGTCGGGACTGCCTGACAGGAGTTGCCAGGGGCGGGATTATGCGGGCCAAATCCTGGGAACATCTGCCGTAAAAGTATCTGTAAAAGAGAGACATCTCGGCCATATGTCTGCGATGTTCCAGACTATCCAGATTCCAGGTCAACTCCGGATCGCCGACGAGACGCACAGCCCTCTTCTGAATGGAATCCAGCAGCTTTAGGGTATGCTTTGGTGCGGCACCCCAGATATGTGAGCCATATTCTAAGCACGGTCTTATTTGCGCTTTGTACAGCAAGAGCAACTGCTGCGGTGTATAGAGTTTTTTGTTGCGAAATAGCGCACCAAGCTTCTGGGAGGCTGATTTTGCGATGTTAGCAACATTGTCATGCCATGACATATTGCTGTTGACCGAGACACCCAGCAGCCCGATTGACGAGGATGAAGGAATGGTCGATCCTGCCATAATGATGTCTGGGCCCCCTGTATTGGCCCTCTTAGTAAACGTTGCTGCTTGGGTCTTTGCTGCATTGAATTGGATCAAATTTCGGTCGCCCCAAGTTTGAACTTTCTCCAGGTCTTGATTAATTGCTGTAATCTGCTCCTGTCTGCGGTGATGAGTCTCAGTCGCTGGTAAGGGTTTTTCTGATCTAAAGTGAGAGACAAGGGTACTGTCATCTGCAAAACTGTAAACAGGATTATTCGTTTCGATCAGCAGATCATTAATATAGATGAGGAACAGAGTTGGTGAAAGTATTGCGCCCGCGTTGATGGTGAATGCGTCCGAGATGTGTCCATCGACTGCAACATGTAGGGATCGGTTCTTAAGGAAACTGGCCAGCCAGCTGCAGAGAGAGGCGGGCAGTCCCAAGGACGGCAGTTTGTTGAGCAGTCCGTCATGCCAAACTCTGTCGAATGCTTTTGAAATATCCAACGCAATCGCTCGAGACTCTCCATAGTTTTCAATTGCCCTACTCCATATATGAGTGACATAGGCCAATATATCTCCTGTCGATCTCTCTTTGCGAAAGCCGTATTGATTATCGCTGATTATTCTGTTGCTCTCGAGGTACTTGAGTAGTTGCTGGTGGACTACACGTTCCATGACTTTGGAGATTATTGGAAGCAAGGCAATCGGGCGATAGTTTGAGGGCGTGGTTTTCTTGCCTTTTTTTGGAACAGGTTGCACTCGAGCGACTTTCCAAGAGGATGGGTAAATCCCTTTTCTGTAAGAAAGAGAAAAAAGCCTGGAAAAAACAGGTGTTTGTTCGTTGGCGCAGTTCTTTAGCACGATGGCAGGTATTCCGTCCGGTCCTGATGCCTTTTGCGTATCTAGTTCTTTAAGGATTTTGCGAATATCACGATGAAAATACTTGACTTCTGCCATGTTGGTGTTGATGTTCGGTATAGTGGGGAGAGTCTTGCTTTGGGGCACGTCTAAGGTAGAGTGCGATGAAAACATTTTGGCGAGCATGTTTGCTTTTTCTTTGGCTGTAGTCGTCGTGATGCCACGTTCGTCCGTCAAAGGTGGGAGAGACGTTTTTGTAAAGTTGTTACTTACTGCCTTTGCTACCGACCAGAAATTCCTGGAGCCACTGGGGCATTGCAAAAGTTTATTCCTGATCCTTTGATTGTGTTTGTCCTTAGTTTCGTCGATTACACGCTTGCACTCGTTTCTCGCTTCGATAAAATAATTGCGATTTTCAGCGGTCTGATTTTGCTGCCAGTACTTATAGGCTTGCTGTTTCCTTCCTACAGCTCTTTCGCATCTATTGTCGAACCAGGGCTTTCCTTTTGATGGTAACTTGATGAAATTTGGGATGTATGCTGCCATTCCTGAGGAGATTACTTGCATGATCTTTTCGCAGCAGTCTGACGGGTCGTCAGTGGCAAAGCAGACGTCGAGCCAAGGAAAATCTAGGTAAAACTGCCTTAGATCGTCCCAGTTTGCAGAATTGTAATGCCAGATTTTGCGAGGCAATGGTGGATCCTTCTGTATGAGTGGCAATTCACAAACCGTTGTAATAAGTTTGTGGTCGGAGGTACCTAATGGCGGACCAACTGTAACCTTGTACTGGTCAGGATTGGTGGTCAGAAAAAGATCCAGGAGGGCGGCGAATTCGCCCCTCTCTGAGATTCGAGTTGGTTCGTCTACAAGTTGAGTAAGCCCGCAGCTGATGGCAAATGCTTCAGCTTCTCTACCTTCGTTGTCGGTCTTGTTGTGATGTTTGAGCCAGTTGGTGTTGTGGGCATTGAAGTCTCCCAGAACGATTATTTCTGAACTGGGGTGATCGACTTGTATTGAGTCAAATGTGGTAGCTAGTGTTGAGAAAAAGCTTTGGTAGGCTCTATCGCTCGGAGGGCGATAGATACAACATATAAACATGGTTAATCCCTTGGCGGTGAACTTGAGCCACATGACGTCAAGTTGTTCGGTTCGAGTGTTTCCTCGCGGTGACATGAAAGGTCGCTTCGGACAAAAAGGCATATTCCGAACTTATATCTAAATCGGGTATGTAAGTCGTAACCAGGATAGAGGTAGTTCACTGTTGTTGTTGTAGAACATACTTGTGTTTCTGTAAGGGCTAATATGTGTAGTCTATTTGCTTGTAGATGTTGATGTACCGAATTTATGTTTGTATTTAGGCCTCTTATGTTGCAGAAATCTATTCTAAATTGGTTCGGTATCTTTGCTGTCTGTGAAATGCGGAATGAAGGGCTCCCAGGGCCACCCAGCGCCCGGAGATCCGAATGGCCGGGGAGTTTACCTCCGGAATATTTTGATCCTGGAAGCACCATCATGTCCATATATTCCTACTGTGAAACCCGGGACCACCAGCGCGGAAGCGGAACGTGATTTGGGAAAACCACTTAGCGCTTCCCAATTCTAGTGGGGTGGTCTTTCACCGGACGATGCAAGTAGGCTTATGCATCTACCACCTAGGGGCTACGACATTTCAATCAGGCCTTCGAACCAAAAAGTAAACCGCGACCGTTTAACAAAAATATATCACATCCGCAGTATAAGCGGATAAGATCTGACCAAGACGTATATAATATATAGAAACTTCTAAGATACCTCCACGGAGATTACGTCATAAGGTTCTTTTGGGAGGTTGTCCCGAAGGAGTCTCTTCGTGTACCGTAGGCTCTTTTCGTGTCCCGTAAGACTATTGTATCCTTTGCTATGTTCTTTAAGGATCTTACCACTATTATTCCAACTTGATATTCGGTTGGTAATCAGAGATAAGAAGGTTAAGGTTTCTTGAACATATTTGGCCGCAATCACCTGCCCGACCGAATCAAAACCACGTAAGTTACGAGAATCTGATCACACTAAAGCACGAGGATTAAAAGTTAGACCCTCCCTTAAAATGACGCCTAAATATTAAATCGTAAAGATATAGCGAAAGCTAGCTAAATATTAATTAATTAATTATATATGGCGTTGGGCGTCAATTTGTAATGAAATACTAGTTGTTCATAAGCATAAGAAATTTTTTTAGTAAATGATGTTCGTTTTGACTCGCTTCTATTTTTTCAGGGGCTGAGGTCGTCTCTTTTATTAGCCGTAATTTTTTGTGGGCGCCAGAGTTCCTAGAGACAATGCGAACTGAATGTGAATACTTAAATATAAATAAATATAAAGATAAAAATATCAGAAATTTGCCCTTACAATTTGCAATGTCTCACAGACCTCTATCCTGCAATAAATTAAAGAAGTAAATTAAAAACAAGTTATATGTTAACTATACAATTAAATTACAAATATGATTGATTGAATCATTTGAAATGGAGTTTATCTATAATATAATCAATCAATTATATTTGTAACTTAATTATATAATTAAGTTACATATATAATTGATGATATTATTTGAAATGAAGTTTATCTGATCAATAAATTGACTTAGTAATGAAAATTTAAATTAATATGAAATATTAAAAAACTAATTGTGAAATATTAAAAAATACAGTTGGTCTTTACAATATGTTTATCTTCTGACTGACTGATACTTAGCTTTGTCCAATTATTCTGTAACCATGCGATCGTATTGGGACCTCCACTGGAACCGTTTTTGCCTGTTCCCAAGTTAGTATCTGTTAGGTTTATCGAGGACTTATTGGTTCACAAAGTATTGGCTCCCTCAGACTGGTTTTATTTTAAGCCCTTGGCATATAAATGAAAACTGAACGCAATTGCGCCTTAATCCAATTAAAGATAAAGATAATATAATCACTATCTCGCATCGAGAGAGAAATTAAGATAAAAGATAAACACCAGATAAATTTACATACGTGAGATTAACCTCTCATAAATGCAAAATAGTGTCGGTACATCAGGATTGAGACTAGACAGGGCAAGTGTTAATAATTATATGCTTGATGTAACAAATAAATTGAGAAAATTAATTAAATGAGTCTGAAAAGAAAAAAATTTAAAACCAGCAGTACTATGAGGAAAAATTCGGGGAAATTCTACAGAAAATTCAATTTACTACCTTTGCAGGAATATACAAAATTTACTCCGAGAATGAACCCAATTAATATTGTTCAATTTGAATGAAAATACATAAAAAATGTGCGTGAACATTAAACGATAAAATAATTACGTTCTACTTAAATTTGGATTAAGCCTCTTTCAAATTACATGAATTTGATTACTGAGAGACGCAAATATTCACCAATAAATCGGTGTTATTACCCAAAAAGGTCACAACAATAATTAAAAATATTGAAGATATAAGTTGATTAAAAGTGGAATATACCAATGCTAAATTCTTGCTTTAGTCAAATAAGACTAAACGAATCATGAACAAATATTAATTATATATTTAAAAATTAAAGAATTAGTTAAATATATTGCAAAATGAATTAAATATTTCAAGATTAAAAACCAGCACTTACCCGTCAACGTCTCAGCACAAGATAAAAGATCTCGTATTCAAAATTCAACACGTTGGACAAAATTACGTATGCCGATGTTTTATTGGCTAGTTTATAACATGTGATTAACACTATTAACCACGTAGCGCCGATTAACACTATTAACCACGTAGCGCCAAGTAATAGAAATACTCTATGTTAAATATAGTAATCTATAGTAAATTAAATTCATGAATTGTAGGTATAAAATAGCGTACTGCGCTCCTAAAATCGCTAACCACACGAAATAAACCCATTCGTGAATAGATGTCACTGGCGACTTAAACATTACATACCGAAAATCATTCGCAATTGAATTGAAATTTTAGTGCATATATGCCGTTACAAAGAATTTAAGTGAAACCAAAGAATTTACCTATTTGTAAGGAAGTCCTCTCGATTCCCTTGCGAGTTGCGCCTTTGGCTGAGGTTTTAGTATTGGTTCTTAATTTCATTTGGCTCAGGAAAATTACTGAGATTCTCAATTTGTGGTATAATTGAGCAACTATACAAGCTGTGTGAGAAACTCATCTATTGTTGGATATCAGAATATGTGGCAATTTTAATGAGAACCCAGTCTTAAAATTTTGGCGAGTGGAATCGGACCAGCCACTAGTCAAAGTGAACCAAGTCTCAAGCTTTCAGCGAGTGGAAATAGAACCAGTCTCTAGCCAAAACGAGTGGATTTCTGAACACTCCGCTCAGCAGTGGCGGTCAATACATAAGAAGCGAAGTCCTCATTTGATGTGTGAGTGCGACAAGAAACTATTAAAATTCCGATCTCACATATAAGAAAAATGTATTAAAAATAGACATAAAAAAGTGTGCCTCATATTCCCAGTGCCCGGCTCGACTCGACCCTCTTTACATGCCTCTCGAAGGTTTGCATGCAAAAGGTGCGTTTTTAAAGCTTTTTTGTAATACCGAGTGTATTCCAATTTTGTCGGAGAATTTTATTATTTTAGAACCTTTTTTTGTTAATTTGCATACCTAGGGTTGGCCTATTTCAACGCGCGTCTTGTGCAAAAGTTATGTTTCGGTATTATGGATAAAACTGTGTTATAATGCATTATCGAAGTTTCCAAACCCCAACTTAGTCCATTTTCACTTAGTTAGCCGTGCTTCATCATCATTAAGCGCATTGTTTCGTCTTTCGTTTAATAAAGACGTTATTCGTTGTGGAAGATTTGATTGCAACTGAACAATAAAGTATAAAGTGATAAGGCCAGGGACACACGAGCGTTTAAATTGACATGCGTTGCAGCGCACGTAGTTTTTAACACACGCTGCACCACTGCTAGTTTGTCAAGAAAAAAACGTGCGTTAGTTTGGGTTGGAAACTGGGCAGAGTATAGAATAGCCCTCACAGAGTACAACAAAGAACCTAGGAAATCTAAAAGGAGATCATGGAGACAATTCTGCGAGGGCATAGATGAGTTAGCCCCCAACACAGCGTCTACAAAAAATCCTTTCAAAAAATCATTCAAACGGTATTGGCCTATTAAAAAAGCCAAACTGAGAATACTGCAACGATCAGAAGAAAAGTTTAGAGGTACTATTACGGACTCACTTCCCTGGATCACAAATCGTAAAAAATTCCCAGAACCACACTAATTCTCACAACAAAGGGTTCCAGAGCCTGAACGGGAGGTACAAAAAAAACTGGCAAGAAAAATCTTCAATAACAATAGAACAAAATGGGCAATCATTAGCATTAAGGAAGGCTGTGAGATCATGAATGTACACGTTGAGATACTTGTAGATCCCTGTCCAAAGAAAGGAAGCGAATATGGACAAGGGACCACACACAACGGGCGAAGATAGAATCTAAACCCTATCACTCTGGAAAAATTAATAAAAAACATGCCGGAAGCATTTCTGGATGAAATTACTTCCCCTGAGGACCTAATAAACAAAATAACAGAGCTCTGTAATACACATCTTCCAAGAGCCAAACAATTAAAAAATGGCAGACAACCGGTATATTGGTGGAATCAAGAAATCGCGGAGAAAAGAAAGATCTGCATTATGGAAAGGCGCAAAGTTTCAAGGATGAAAGCGAGAGGTGAAGAGCGAAACTTAATATACAAAAATGCGAAAAAACTCTAAAAAAAAAACAAATCGAGATAAGCAAAAAAACCCAGTGTAGTAATCTATGTGAAGACCTAAATAATGACATCTGGGGAAAGGCATACAAAATTGTGATAAATAGACTAAAGCTTAAAAAAAGAACAGTTCCACAAATGAAGAAATTCAGAAACAAATTAGCCTTTTATTCCCGGCACGTGAGACAATTACCTGGACACCTACAATCTTGGACCAAACACTAATACCACTGTTTACTGAAGCTGAACTACGCGAAGCAACAAGCTGCATAAAAAACAAAAAAGCGCCTGGCCCCGATGGAATTCTTCCAGAAGTTTTGAAGTTGTGTGCGGAGAAGAGCCCAAAAGCTTTTCTTGATACCTTTAATAAGTGTCTTACCAGGGGAAACTTTCCAAACATATGGAAAAAGGCCCGGGTCATCTTAATTGAAAAACCCAAGAAATCTCCAGAGGATCCAATCTCATACAGGCCTATGTCTCTGATTGATACGACGGGTAAACGGTTTGAGATCTTAATAAGGGAGAGGCTGGAAGCTGAAATATATAAGAAAAAGCTGATCCATGGGGAGATCAACCATTAACGCTATAATAAAAGTCAAACAAGTGACCGAGAATATAAAAAGGAAAGCGTATCAAAATAGAGAATTCTGTGCCATGGTTCTCCTGGATATAAAAAACGCATTTGGGCCAGCCCCCTGGGGAGGTATTATTGAGAGTCTAAAAAGAGGGGGAGTTAGTACTTACCTGATAAGGATTATCCAATCTTACCTGAGTAACCGTTTGATAATAGATCAATCCGAGAACTGCAGCGAGGTGACGGCGGGAGTCCCTCAGGGGTCAGTCTTGGGCCAGACGCTCTGGGACCTGTTCTACGATGAAGTCCTGAATTTCTCTCGAGAAGACAGGAATATCACTCTGATTGCGTACGCTGACGATCTAGCTATTGTTATCACTGCAAAAAAGAAGTCACTGTTAGAACTCGTAACGGAAAATGTCACAAACGAAATTATACATAAACTAACAAGTATGAGTCTAGAAGTGGCTTGTCAAAAGACTGAGTTAATTGTGCTGGGGGACAGACGAAAGATTAAGGAAATGCAGATCAATGTTGATCAGACCATAATTGAAAGCAGGGAAATGGCTAAATACCTAGGAATTTACATGGACAAAGATGCAAAAATGACAACTCATATAAGAAAATGTTGTAAAAAAATGACAAAAATGACAAATATACTGAAAAGAATAATGCCAAATATTGGCGGACCAACATCAAGGCAAAAAATATTATCGTCAACGCCGCAATATCGACCATGCTGTATGCAGCCCCAGCGTGGGGTGATGCACTAAAGTATAAAAAGTATAGAGATATGCTAAATAGAGTCTTAAGGAATCTGGGCATTCTTGTCATCAGTGCTTATCGGACAGCTTCAACCGCAGCAGTTGGAGCTGTTGCTGCAATTCCGCCTACAGAACTGTTGGTAAACAAGATGATCCAGATATACAGAGATGGTAAAAATTCGCGCGGTGAGGCAAAAGAAACCTTGTTAAGAGAGTGGCAGGTAAAGTGGGATAGTTACGAGGGATGGGCAAAAGTGTTTATCCCAAATATAGCGGAATGGTATAACCGTAAGTGGGGAGATATAAATCATCACACATCACAAGCTATAACGGGTAATGGGGTTTTCTCCACTTACCTAAAAAAAATCAAAAAAATTCAAATTGATAATTGCTGGTTCTGTGGAGAAGTGGACGATCCTGAGCACACGCTTTTCCAGTGTCAGCAATTTAACTTATATAGAGAGGAGGCCGAAAATGAGATTGGAGAGAGAATTACTAAACAAAATGTAGGATACCTAATTCTACTTACCGAAAATCACTTCACATCAATAACCAAAATGCTACAAAAATTATGAAAGACAAAATCAACAAGGAACAGGAGATTAAAAGCATATTAGAACAATAGACAAAACCTAGAGAATATAACAAAAAAAAATGTAAAGTGCTAATAAATAGGAAAATAACTGGAAAGAAAAAAGCTCTGAAGTAATGCTGTGTAGGCGGTTCCAGAGCCTGTATAGAGGAAATGGGTTTTAGTGAGTCGGCTATTCCGGAGTTGAAAGTTAACCCCACACTACCCTAGGCGACAAAACACCAAGGCCTGGGGTGTCTGAAGAGCAGATTTCCTAAACCTCTCCAAAAAAAAAAAATCTACAGAAAATCTTCAAGGCTAGCCTTATCAGGACATATGCCACTAGTTTGAAGGGAGACAAATGTATATTCATACATCAGCGTAACCTCCTTTCTCCGCAAAACAATGGAAAAAGCAATCGATCAATACATAAGAAGCGAAACTCTAACGAGAGCATCGCTCCATCCTAGGCAGTTCGCCTAGAAGCAGGCAAATCAACATTAAGTGCACTGCACTGTCTAGTTAAAGATATAGAACAGACAATCGAATGCAAAGAAATTGCTCTCGATGCGTTAATTGATATAGAGGGAGCATTTGATAATACCTCACATCAGTACATAAGAAGAGTACTTTAAGAGTGGGAAGTTGAGCTCTCAATTCCACCGAGGTAAATTATTTATGGGTCACACAAACTTACCTATAAGAAGCATCTAGAAAACACCATCTCCAAAGCCACAGCGGCAATCTGGACATGCCACAAACTAGTTGGCACGGCATGGGGCCTAAAATTAAAAATGATATATTGTATATATCAAACAATGATAAAGCCCACGGTTACCTATGCCTCGCTGGTGGCCAAAAACCCAGCAGGTCACCGCTCGGACTCGGACTTAATAAACAAGTTCAAGAATGAATACTTCAGTATCAAACTTATGGTTGCTATAAAACCGTTACATGGGACTACAAGGGAAAACTGGAAAACGCTTGGACTAATAACCACGTCAGCCATGAAGACCATATATATATAACGAAGGTATCCAACTCCAGGGCCTCTTAAGATTCTTATTCCATGCTATAGTAACCTAAAAAAGTAATAACTAATCTTCTTATTATTATTTCTATCTAAAACTGACAGCAGGCCACTGGCAGCAATACATGTCACACCTATAGCATGGACTGGATTAAATAATATTTTGTATAAAACCTGCCTTTTCAATATCCGAGGCTGCTAAATATTATAAAATTGAAAAGAATACCTTTTCAAATCGGTCATTGGCATTGACCCCATCCCACTGACCCTACTCTAACCTCACATTAAAAGAACCCATGCAAAGTTTCGCCTAAATCAAACAAATACATCAAACACCCATAGCATTAAGCAGATAATGGAGTCAAGGAATATATTGCTTACCTTTGATAGCACCTGCCTAATTCATATTTAAACTATTCCGCAACCGAAAGGACATTCGTGTTTTAGTGATCCTCCTCTCTAGTTGCTTCAGATTATTCGATTTTCCCTCAAAGATCCATTTTTCCAACATTTTCAAATCGGAGGACCATTTAGAGAGTTTTTTTTCCTATAAATTACCTATCGACCCAAAGTGACCCCTTTCGCACATGTTACGTAATAACGGAAATGGAAAATCTAAGTTTTGTCTAAAAACGTGCCAAATGTGAAATAAACATTTAAAATAGCTGAGAGTGACGAGCCTAACGCGTAACTGCTAAAGTCTGGTTTACTACTTAGGACAAAGTGTGCTGAACGGCCCAAAAGAAGTGTTCACTTCAAAAGGTCTAATTTTATTGCAGTTATCCTTTATAAATAAGCCGTGTGATGTGCCCCATTGAAAGAATAACAAAGAAGATCAAGTAGGGGTAAACTTTAAAGTTATATTCAAGGGTTCTTCACAGGATCCTTTTAATGGGTTATTGTACTGTGTTTACCCCTCGGCCCATATTGGACTGCCGAAGCATTTTAAAAATTCCGTATCCTCCTAATATTTGACACGTTCTCGTTGCTCCCAGTCAGACGGGTATTTTATCCGGACCGTCTTTCATTAATCATAATCAATTCGCCGCAGCGGCTACTCATTATAGGTTGTTATAGATTGTCGATAGTCGACGAGCACAACACCTCCTTCGCTTGTATATCTATCTACCTGAACGTCGTCGTTCGCGGATACTTACACCGCCACCTTCAAACGCCCACTTGGGTATAAGAATTCAAATTCACTATGGGTTATGTATGTCTATATGTAATACACTTACCAGTTTATGAAAATCCTAGAAGGATGACAAAGGGTATTTGCAAACGAGCGGTTAATGCATGTATATGCAAATTATGGTTTGTCATGTTGAGGGCTGAAAACCATCCAAGCGACATTTCAGTGGTTGTTAGGAAAATGAATTTTAAAATTTGTTGCTCGAGAAAAGCGTTATGATAATGGAAATTAAAATGAAATAGTGTTAGGAACGTTGTATAGAGAAATCATTGCTCTCTGATTTTCATCATTTTTATCTTGAATTAAATTCGGGTTTTCTTTACTTGCTGAACATTGAGAGTAAACATTTGATCACTAATAATCATAACTTCAATCTCAATTAAATTCGTGTTTTCTACTAGAGCATTCTGAAAATAAAGAATTGAATATTACGAACCTAACATCATCACAAGAAGTTAATAAAAAGCACAACATGTATTTAGCTGATGTAGTTGAGTTACTCTAGGTTTGAATCAGGGCGCCAAAGTTTCATATCTTGATTTTAAACATATTGAGTTTTCTTAAAGAAAACCATAAGATAAGCAACCCCAATGTTATTTTTACTTTGTTTATGTATTCTTTGCAATAATTTGTAGATACCTGAGTGGAATAATTATTGTTCTCACAACTTCCTATATATATATATATATATATATATCGATAAATGAAATATTCTTGTGGCTTTCCCACAACTGAAAAGACAAGCAGAAGACGAAAAACAAACCAATATCAAACTTGTTTGAAATATGGGCACAACTATTAAGGCTTATCAGCCAAACACAAAGCTTATATGCAGTGGTTCAGTCTTTGGCCTGACTTGGGCTTTGGTCGCTTTCGATCTTTTCCTGATCTCATCAGTAGGACAAAGAAGTCCTA
>MU183843.1:143309-172188 GCA_016904865.1 Pissodes strobi | reverse complement strand
CGTTGCCCTCGGTGTTGCTTCAAGTCAGTACAGTACAAGACAACATTAACATTATAATCTTAGCACATTCAAATTCTACGAGGGCATATTTCGTTAAAACTTGTTTTACCGACTTTTCTTGGGTTTCAATGTATTTATCATTTTCGCTATATAACAAATCCAAGATTTCTTAATTTAATACAATTTGACGGAGGGTTCTATACATTTTGATAAAAGCCAATGACAACGCTGGGCATAGACTTGCAAAATAGCAGTTTTCCAATAAATTTCAAATTAGAATTTAGTTTTTTTTTTAATATGCTATGTTCTGAAATGTTTTATTTGTATCTTTGTTTTTTAATGTTTTTATGCTTTAAAAAAATATGGATTTTTTCAGTTTTTTTTAAACCAGTAGGTATCAGTAATGGTTGGTTTTGAACAATATTATAAAGGTTTTGTTAGTATAATGTTAAATAAATATTTGAGTTTTTAGTTTCTATCAAGATCAAGTCTGCTGTAAAAACCATAAAATCTCCAAAAAATGGCAGGTTTTAATAGTTGTGATTGTTAATTACCCAAAATTGTCATAAATTCCTCAAAGTCCGCGAAAGTTCTTAATGAAAAATAAATTACGGAAACACTAGACCCAGCACTAGACTACCTGCAAACTTGGTACCTTGTTATAACTTATAAATTGCTCAGTATTTGTTTTTTTTAACGTTAATGTATTGTTTAAATTGTTTTATTAAACGCATTATGATTTTAATTTGGACATGTATTTTTTTCTTTTTTAAAATTTCACTTTGTAGTATATTTTTCATTTATTTTACTTTTAAGTACATGGGATTGGCATGATAAACATAACTTTTTCTTTTTATAATAAAATTTTGTGGACATTGACTTGTTAATAAGGGTGTAAGTATAGGTACCTACGCTGTAATAAAACCCGTTTATTTTTCATTACCATAAACAATACCAGTTATTCTCAATAATAATTATTACTTGACACAGAATACTGGCAAGGAATGGTTTGTTTACTGATAAAAATGTTTTGAATGTAAATAAATAATATTTATCCATACAGTAATTTTTTCACGACCGGAAACCAACATTTCGATTTACCGCAAGGCACTCTCTCATGTTTTTAACACAGCTTATTCAATAACCAGCTATTCATCTCTATCGAAATCGGAAAGTCGGAGTGTCGGGCACTGCGCTTCCTGACAGTGCCCTTAGCGGTTCAGTTTCACAGTCTCGTGATTTTTCAGGCCATGTAATGACACGAAGCGAACTGAATTTAAAATGAATATTCTCTTCAAAATCCACGACAAATTCGCCCGAAGCTGCGGCTATTGCCCTAAAAAGACCGGAAATTTCGGATTTTTATACAATTTTGCCATTTAAAATCATTTTCAAAAAGATTTTAGACGATAAAACATCGTATTTTAAATCAACCGAATTGTCAAAAGTATTATTCAGATCAAAAACATTTAACCTAAAGAGACCCGACAACTCATTCATTAAAATCCGAAATCTTGCAAAAATATCAGCAAAACGATTGTCCCGCCTCCTTTTATTTTTATGTATGGTGTACAAACTTTTGTCAAACTTCGTCCCCACTACTAAATGTAGTATTGCCCGCCCCCGCCTGAACGAAAGCAAGGACAGTTCATAGACGTAGACTTTGAAAATGTGAGTCCATCATAATAATAATTTCAATAAAGTAATTGAAATGATGGTATTTATTCGAGTGCATTATTTAAAATATATTTATGTTTTATTTATAGTGTGTGGGTTAGATTGAGTTAGTTTGGGTTAGATATGGGTTCTGAAGGTTAGTTAACACAAAATAGTTATTTTGCTGTGTCACGAAATGTTTCCGTGTCCTTGCAAAACCACTGCGATGAAACCAAAGAAGTATTCACTTCAAAAATGATTTAATAGAGGTTGGTAAATGACTGCAAACATATCAGATTATCCATTAATATCATATACATAGGTAAGTATTATAAAATATTAAATAATCACATCACAAAATGGTGCCCACTGTACTACTGTGTTTCATTTAGTTTTACTTACTTATGGAAACTCAGGTTCGGATGATAATAGCTGGAGATTTTGCATACCTCACACCGCAAGACCATCGTTACTTTGATATAAAGTTTATAAAAAATATTTATAGGAAATCACTCACGAAATATAAAAAAGCTACACGTCGCGTCGCGTCGCACAAATTCAGGCGTTAAAACGTCCATTTGAAACCAAACAAAACTGGGCGAAGAGTGCTATTTTGCACGTTTTTTAATGAAAAACATTTATTTATTCAAGTCGCGATAAAGTTGGACGGCCATCTTGTTACTTTTGACGTCTGTATTATTAGGAAACCCATTCAAAACGGTGTCGAAATATTTGCTAGTGAGCTTTGACATTGCACAATTTTGTTAATATCATAGCAACCAGTCATCAAAAGTAGTGTCGAAAAGAGCTTCTTTTGGACACAACTTTGCGTATCGAAAAGACTTCTTTATGATACCAAAATAGAAATAGTATATTGTGCAAAAAGTGCTGAAAATAAGACTTTTCACACGATTGAGACAGTTTGGTGACACGAGCCGTAAGCGAGTGTCATAAAGTCTCATGAGTGTAAAAAGTCTTTTCAGCACGTGTAGCACACTATACTTTTTCTACGACTGCTACATACAGGGTGTCCCACTGGGAGTGTGGTAGAAAATTACATGTTATATGGGAAACATTTTTATTATTGATTTATCAGAAAATTTTATTCCTAATGAAAGAAGCTACGTGAGTAAGAGATTCTCGCTAAACTATAACTAGGGGCACAGTCCTAAAATGGGGCCACCGGAGTGGGGTCCCTATTTTCCAAATATTTTGAAAAAGAGGCTCCGAGGGCGAAGCCCTAAAATGGGGCCCCAGGGGGGGGGGGGGCGAAACCCTAGAATGGGGCCTATGGTTCGGAAGTCCCATTTTTACAGATTTAGCAATGGGGCCCCCGGGGGCGAAGCCCTGAAATGGGGCCCCAAGTCTTAAAAGGGGGCCTCTGGTATAAGAGTTCCATTTTCTACAGTTTTGCAAAATGGGGCTCCCGGGCTGTGAAGCCCTAAAATTGGGCCCCCGTTTTTAGAGATCGGGTAATGGCACCTTTGAGGGCGAAGCTCCAAAACGGAGACGAAGCCCTTTAATCTAAATACCCGAATAAGCGTGTGAATGTGAAAGTATACTTTGCACACGCCGTGTGCAAAGTATACTTTTCACACGATGTTTGAAATGTCCAGTTTTCAAGAGCAGTTGTTAGTGCGTTTTTGTCTATTTTCAGGGCAGTCGTAGAAAAAAGTATATTCAACATACATTTGCAATGAATGGTCATTGCATAATATACTATTCAGCAGCTAATAATGAAATAAAATTTCCGAAAACTTATTTCCTGAATAATTTCAAATTTGAACACACAATTTATGAGATACCAAAAATACGCAATTTTATCCCGATTTAAACGTTTTTGTGACACATAGGGTTTTTCTGCTTTCAATGATTAAACGAAAAATTAAATCATACCACTGCTAGCCTAAAAATAAATTGCTTATCATTATTTTTGAGACAAATAAAAAGGAACTGATGTATACAAATTTTATTTAAAAACATACAAACATGACAAATATCTGGTTAATGACATATTCAAAAAGTAGCTTAATAACTATTTTCTTCTATTAAATACCTATTAAAACATATTTACAGCAGTGCCTTCACTGGTTTTGAAACGTTACCAAGTTAGTATACTTATCGAATGGGGAAGAGCCGTCGGTCGTCGACCTCCAATGCTCTCAATCTATTGGTGCAGTTACTTTACTACGTGCATACTATAAATATTTTGGGGGTAAAACAAGGCGGAACCAAGGGAAGCGGCATTGTCAGATTGACATGTAAGAACTTCAGAACCGGTTTTTGATGAATCAAAAATGGGGAAAATAAGTATTTAGTGTTATAATTTAATATGAAAAAAGTATGTACAGTAACTCGTAAACTTAAAATTTGGCAACGCTACATCTATCGACCATAGAATGTGCCTCAATGTTGGGGGAAAACAAAGAACCATTTGTCCCGTCTCTTCAGGTTAAATGTCTTTGATTCAGATGCTCAGACGTTTAGAAAAATATTAACTCATGGCCCTCTTCTAAAATTTTCACTTGACTTTCCCAAATCAAAGGATGCCGCCGCAAGATGAGTAGCTGGTTATTGAATAAGCTGTGTTTTTAATCAACCGTGCAATGTTGCCATATTGTTATAATTTAAAAATCTTTATTTAAACGCTCATTCACAGTTTATACCGTTGCGGTAAAAACCGTGGCTCATTACCAACGTTTTTACCAGATGAATAAAAGTCTTGATAACAGAGTTTCAAAAAAATATGTATTTAGTAAACATAAATCATAACTACTAACACTATTTAGTAATATCAATATACACAAGAAAAGTGTGCTAAAATAACAACAAAATATATATTGAGCCAAATGTTACCAAACAATTTTGAAATAGTAAAAAAATATATTTAAAATCACAACAATGTTGCGTTTTTATTTAGGTTTAATCAAGAGTTTAATTATTGATCCTTTTATCTTCTGATTTTTTCATTTTGCGACTTCACATTCTTTTTCGAGTTTTTTGTATAGGTACTGTCTATACTTGCATTTCAGTTGACAGTGGCAAATCTAGTTTTCATCGTGAATCAATTTATTATATTTTACAACAAGTTATTTATTGTTCTATTTGGTGGCAATTTTTTATAACACCATATAAAAACAAAAATGTCGAAATTAGTGTTGCCAAAAATCTGCAATGCCAAATGTTTAAATCATAAATTACATCGATATACCGGAGGCATTACTACTAATCATTAATATAAATTAAATTTCGAACTTTTAACCTAAATAGTATGTTTGTTATATTACTGAATTATAAATAAAAAGCAAGTAATTTCTCTGGATACGTTTGAAGTTGTTTCTCGATTTTTCAGGCAATAGCGACAAAAACACTTAGAGAATATTATTAAAGTTACGAAATGATAGAATCCAAAAGTTTTCGAAATTGACAAGTTACCGAAAGCTTTCTACCGAAAACAAAATATTTGCTTTATTAGGTAGGCCTATCAATATAATTTCGAGTAACAATTTCTCACAGTTTCTTAAAATAAATATTATAATCCTGGGGTACATCACTTTCGAACTTGTGTACAAGGTGATCGCGTAAAATATTACATCTCTTAAACTTTTTTACTTTTCGCACTAGAGATATTAAAAATAAAAAATGAAAGGATTTATGTAAACTATTTGCAACATATTCCTGAATACTGGGTGTTACAGAAACAAGTGACAGGTCATAGTCTTATATTTTGAAATTGAACACCTTGTATATTTATTAATGTCTTAAAAAATTCTGCCTTGTCTTGAACATAATTTATATACAAAAATATGTGCCCAGATTGAACCGCTTTCCATCTATTAACGATACTATAGGATATGCCTATAAATCCGGAAATATATTATCTATTTAATGTTCCTACATATACTATTGAATTTTCAAACGTTTATAAGTAGAAAAAGACTGAATTTAGATGCAGAAGGTATTTTATGTATATTATGTTCAGAATTGAAGGCAGAATCTAAAAATGTATTAACATACAGGGTGTATAATTAAGAGTAATTATATTAAGTGGAAACTTAACGCAGATGAAGAGTGTAGGGTAACAACTTTGTAGTGCTAAATGTTTATAATCGGTATACATGAATTCTTGGTACGGCTGCTCCGAGGGCTTCTCACTACTTTTTAACGCACGAATAAATATGATCTCCCCTTGGATCTCCCTACTCCCTATTATAGGGTATAATACCTATACGTAGAACAAGAAATCGAACAATCTGAAACCGGTAGCAATAATGGGCATTGGCACAAAAATGAGAAACACCTATAAATATACAAGGCTAATTTTCATTAACATATTTTTTTGGATATCTCACCATTTTCCAATGGCGGTCTTATGAGGGTAACATTGGATTAAACTGAACTAAAAAAATTTTTTCTGCCGAGTCTTTGACACATTGAACAATAACATTTTCTACACTAATTTAATCAAGGGTGCAGCTCCCTTATATCGTATAATCGACTCTCGTTAATGTTATCTGCTATCTGGTACCCTTCCAAATATACAAAAAAATTATGTTAAAAAATAAACTAAAATTGCCGTGTCTGACAGTTTTTCAAAATAGTAAATATTTTTGAAACAAAAAAAATGTATTTCAATTTTGAGGTGGTTTTTTGAGCCCTTTGGAATTTGAGTTTTGAACGATCTCTTCCTACACCCTCAAATACACCGAAAACTATGCTAAAATTCAACTAATTTTTTCCTGAAAATTTCAAAAAATAATATGGAATAAACCTGGGCAAAACTTTTTTTCTATCTTTAAAAATAAAGCCTTCAGGAGACATGTAAATATAATCAAAGACCCTGTACAGAGTTGCTCGAATTCGAGTTTATGTATGGGGATCTCGAAAATCGTAAGAAATATCGTACCAGTCAAATTAGGGCAAAATTGCGCATTTAGGTGCCTAACAATGCCGTTTAAAAAGTTTTAAAATTCTGAGTATTTTTGCAGATAACCGGAAAAAATCGAAATTTTGAAAAATCATTTTATTTTTTCATTGGCTTATTTAACAACGGATTTCGACTGAATTGCATTTTTGCATTGTCACTTTTTCCGCTCTATAATGGTGGTATTGAGTTTGGAATCTGACGTTTCATCAATTTTCTTTTAGTGAATTCAAACTCTATTTTTTTATCGTTTTTCAGATGACATTGGCGTGATTAATATAAGTAGGTATTTTATCTTTTTTAATTTTTTTTTTATTTATTTTTTAATCTATTTATTTTGCTTTGGCGTAATTTTGAATAGTTTAGGTTAAATAAATTTAATTAAAGTTCGTATTTAAAGAAATGGTGGCCCCTTAAAGACGAAACGTCGGATTCCAAACCCCTCATCAACTTTTTTTTACTAAAAGAGAGTTTTATCCACAATACGGAAACAGAATTTTTGCACTAGACGCGCGATTCGTTAATAATGTTAGCATCATCAGGAGATGTTTCAATCATCTCCTGATGATGCTAACATGGTTAGAGAAACGCGCGTCGAGTGCAAAAATTATGTTTTTGTTTTGTGGATAAAACTCGGTTTTAGTGCAAACCCCAACATAACTTTTTTTAAATATGAACTTTAATTAAATTTAATCCTACTTAACTTAAACTATTCAAAATTAAGTACGCCAAAACAAAATAAATAATTTAAAAAAATAAAAAAATAGACCATAAATTAAAAATACTCTAATATATTAATACCGCCAATGTCATCTGAAAAACGATAAAAAAATTTAAATTTCATATTTAAAAGAAGAAAGCTGATGATAACTCCTTGAAGACGAAACGTCGGATACTAAACTGGATACCACCATTGAATAAAGCGGAAAAAGTGACAATGCAAGAGTGCAATTTAATTTGAAATCCGTTCTTAAATAAACCCAGGAAAAAGATAAAACAATTTTTCAAAATTTCGGTTTTTTTCATATATCTCCGGAAATACTCGGAATTTTAAAACTTTCTAAACGGCGGCGTATTGTTAGGCACCTAAATGCGATATTTTGCCATAATTTCACCGACACCGTAAGAGATACAGTATCGATCAAATTATGGCAAATAAAATAACCCTAACAATATGCCGTTTAGAAAGCTTTAAAATTCCGAGTATTTCCGGAGATATCCAGAAAAAAACAAAAATTTTCAAAAATCGTTATATTTTTTTCCTGGGCTTATTTAAAAACGGATTTCAAATTGAATTGCACTTTTGCATTGCCAGTTTTTCCGCTCTATCCAATGATAATATCTAGTTTGGGAGCCGACGTTTCGCCTTTAAGGGGTCATCATCAACTTTCTCTTTTTAAATACGAACTTAACTTTTTTTATAGCTTTCCAGATGATATTGACGTTATTAATATGAATATGTGTTTTTATTCCTTTTTTAATTTTAACTTTAATTTTTTTTTTCAATTTTCTTATTTTGCTTTGGCGTAATTTTAAATAGTTCGTTACTTTTAAATTTTTTATATGTGTAAAAATATTTTATTACGTTTTTTGTGTTAAGTGGAGAATTCGAGCCTTTAATTTTAATAAAAATAAAAAATAGTAAAATTAAATAAACGTTTACTTTTACACCAAAGCAAAATAAACAATTAAAAAGAAATAAGAAATAAAAACATGTAGTTATTATATTAAATTAAAGTTTGTATTTAAAAAAACTGGATACCGCCATCTGATAGAGCGGAAAACATGGTAATGCAAAAGTGCAATTCAATTTGAAATTCGTTTTTAGATAGGCTCATGGAAAAAAATAAAACGATTTTTCAATAATTTTTATTTTTTTTCGGATATCTCCAGAAATACTCGGAATTTTAAAACTTTCGGCATATTGTTAGGCACTTAAACGCGCAATCGCCAAAATAGTCACATGTGTCACTTGGCAACTTCTTCATGGTATTTGTTATTAGTATATTGCACACATAATATTTAATATTTTTGTTAAAAATATTTGTTGTTTTATGAAAAATTCTAAACAACTATTCGGGTCCAGTTAACTACAAAATAACAAGAAATTAGGTATTCTATATTAGTTTTCTAATGGAAAAAATGCGGACAAATAACTTTATGGATTTTTTTTATTTTTTTTAAATTTTAAGTTTATTTTTTTTTTCAATTTCATATTTTGCTTTAGCATAATTAATAGTTCATTAGTTTTAAAATTTTTATATTGTGTAAAAATATTTTATTTAGTTTTTTGTGTTAAGTTGAGAATTGGATCCTTTATTTTTGATAAAAATAAAAAATAGCAAAATTAAATAAACAGATTCGTTTATGTTTACCCCAAAGCAAAATAACTAATTAAAAAGAAATTAAAATTAAAAAAATAAATAAAAATACGTAGTTATAATATTGATAACGCCCTTATTATTTCAAGACGAAAAACAAAATTTAAGCTTGTATCTAGAAAAAGAAAGCTGATGATGACCTCTTGAAGACGAAACGTCGGATTCCTAACTGGATACCGTCATCGGATAGAACGGAAAAAGTGGCAATGCAAAAGTGCAATTCAATTTGAAATTCGTTTTTAAGGCTCAGGGAAAAAGTAAAACGATTTTTCAATATTTTGGTTCTTTCCGGATACCCATCTCCGGAAATAGTCGGAATATTAAAAATTTCGGAACGGTATATTGTTAGGCACTTAAATGCGCAATCCCTAAAATAGTCATATATGTCATTTGGCAGCTTCTTCATAGTATTTATTATTAGTATATTGCACACATATTTTATATTTTTGTTAAAAATATTGGCTGTTTTATGAAAAATTCTAATTAATTTTTTTGGGTACAGTTGAGGGTCCAGTTAACAATAGCGCTATCAAAAAATACAATTCTTCTAAAAAATAACAAGAAATTAGGTATTCTATATTAGTTTTCTAATGGAAATAATGCGGAAAAATAATTTTTTGTGTTACTTTTTAAACCTGAAACATATTTGAATAGAGCGTACAGGATTTTTTTTATTGTTTTTTAATTTGATATATTTCTTTCTAATTTCATATTTTTCTTTAGCGAAATTTTAAATACCTACTTAGCGCAAGTTACTTTTAAAGTTTTTAATCTGTGCAAAAATACTTTATTTTGTTTTTGTGTTGAGTTGAGAATTGGAGCCTTTATTTTTGATAAAAATAAAAAATAGTAAAATTAAATAAACAGGTTCGTTTATTTTTACCCCAAAGCAAAATAAAAAATTAAAAAGAAATAATTAAAATAAAAAAAAAACTAAAAACAGGTTATCATATTAATAACGCCCTTATTATATGAAAGACGAAAAAAAAATTAAAGTTTGTATTTAGAAAAAGAGAGCTTATGACCTCTTGAAGACGAAACGTCGGCGTCGGATTACTAACTGGATACCGCCATCGGATAGAGCAGAAAAAGCGGCAATGCAAAAGTGCAATTAATTTTGAAACTCGTTCTTAAATAGGCTCAGGGAAAAAAATAAAACCATTTTTCAATATTTCGGTTTTTTCCGGATATCTCCGGAAATACTCGGAATTTTAAAACTTTGTTAGGCACCCGAATGCGCAATTTTGCCATAATTTGACACTGCATATCTCTTCAAGTTTTCGAAATCCACATACATATACTCGAATTCGAGCCACCCTGTACATAGCAAAATATTTTTATGATAATTCCATAAACTTTTTAATATTAACACGAAATTTGTATTGTTTGCCCACCATTAGCGCCGAACGGGATTATTATTAAAATAATTTTTTTGAAAATGTAAAGATATTAGATATGAATGAAGCCTACTTTACCTGCACTAGCAAAATAACAAAATTTAATATATTTTATGGAGGTGCCTAAACTCTCATTAACATAATACATAAGGTAGGTAGAAGTTTTATAAAAAATATACACCTATAGTAAGTACCTACATAGGTACTGTTGACACTATCTCCATTCGGACTGTATCATAATACACAACAATAAACGTCTTATAAAAATACCAATAAAATTACGAGGCACTTTAACAATAATATCCAACAAGAACTGAGGCAAGAACAATCTTTAAATTTTACGATAAACAAACTCTAGCCTCTTCTTTTTCGTAGCAAACAAGTTGATGACTTTGTGATTAAAATCATCAATGTCATTAACGAAACCTTTTTCAACAGACAACAATGCTAACGCATTTAGATTATTAGTTTGCGCCGTATTCCTTAAAAAAGTTTTAATTTGTTTAAGCACTGGAAAGCACCGTTCGGTTTCGGTCGTTTCTATTGGCATTGTACATAATACGCTTAAAAGTTTGACAAGTTCTTGGAAGGTAGTCTCCAAATCAACGTCCGAAACTAATGTCAACAAAGGAACAAGCCCCGAAATAACCCTCAATTCCGGCCGTTCATAAACTACCTGAAGTTCGCTCACTAATTTTTGCTTGTCTATAAAAGAAAATTCCTTCACTGTATCATCTAGATATTTAGTGGGAAACGACATTCTGTACTCCCTAAAACTGCTTACCTTAAACAAGTTTGTTGCATTAAGGTAACCTATAGCATTAAACCTTATACTAACGTGTCGAATAATAGCATTGCAAATTTCTAACGCTTCGTCCCTTCGTTTTTCGTGATTGAGAACTCGAGGCTTCTTGGTAACCTGTTCGTCGTCATCATCGTCAAAATCCATGGAGCAGTTAATTTCGTTTTCAATTTCGCTAATAAGTACGTCCATCTGTTGTTGTATTGTAAGCACAGAAGTTTCAAATTTCTTCAATTCTTCAAGCTTTTTTATCGAATCTACCCCTTCCTTCTGCAGGAGGTTAAAGACGGAGACAACATGGGGAATAATTTTATTAAAAATCCCTAACCAAAATATGAAATGTTTATCTTGTAATCTAAATTTATATCCTCCGGCTTGATTTACGGTGGCATCGTTAGCAGACTTCTCCAAGAAATCCATCACCATGACTAAATCTCTTCTATGCTCGTAAATTGTCTTTACTCCCAATCCGGATACATCAAAATCCCACTCTGGCGTCTTCGCTTTCGAAAAGCGTCTTTGAACAACTTCATTTAATATATTGATCACTTGTGGAGAGTTTGATATGAAGGAACAGATACTACAAAGACTAGAGACAAAAATTCTGGCTTGTCTGTTGAGGGAAGCAGCACTGGATATTATCAAATTAACCGAATGCCCATAGTAGTGAACGTAATTGGCAGAAGGATATTTGTCTTTGATCCTCGTTTGAATAATAGCCAACGAGCCACTTACAATTGATGGGCCATCATAGCTTATAGCAACCAATTTTTCAGGCGTCTGGCCAACTAAAGGTTCGATTTCTTTAAGAATGCACTGGGATATTGTTTCGGCATCGTACGCTTCTGGAAAAAGGATATTCCAAAATCGTTCTACAGGCTTTCCATTTATCAAATATCGTAAAATTACTATCAATTGGCTCTTGCAACTCATATCATTAGTTTCGTCTACTATAATGCCTAGGTAATTGGTATTCTTAATTTGTTTTATTATCTCTTCTCGGCAAACGCCAAATATACATTCGATTAATTCGTTCAGTACGTTTTGCGATAGGCCTTTAAAAAATGGAAATTTTTCAATGTTTTCTTTGTTATCCTTCTCCAGCTCTTCGCTGAAATTAATTAATTCTTTAAACACAGTGGAATTTTGAGACGCATCTGCCCTGTCTTGACCACGGAGTGCCAAATCGAAAGCACTGCAGAACCGAATGCCGTTTATAACTTTGTCCAATTCATGTCGGTTTTTTCGAACTTGGTCGTTTTGTTTCAACAGATCCGCGCGTAGAGTGGAATTCAACAACATTTTTATATCAACTTTACCAAGCATGTTCAAACTGAACGTATTATGCATGTGACGGGCACTTCTCTCGTGCGATTTGATTTTTTCCCAAACATGGATCAAATCGTCGACACCTTTTTCAGCCCAATGTTCATCGCCGCCGTATAAAACACACGGAAAACAGTACATTTTGTTGGTCACTTCACAACCACAAATCCAATTGTTTTTAGAGTATAAGGCCCTGTTAAATTTACGGGAACGCGCCGATTTATCACTTTGGGACTTCGTTATGGTAAGATCCGGTAAGTCTCTTCCCAACGATTTAATCCTTAGTTGATCCTCTACACAAAACTGTGTGAACTTGTTCTTTAATAAAAAACTCACTTTATTCATGTCGACTAAATTATGTTATAAAAGTATAGGGAACGAAAAACCAAGGACAAACCAATTAAACATTCACGACGATATCGACCGGTCGGGCCTGGCGCAACGTTCACGCGAACAACAACAGACACTAAAAGAATGTCTATTCATCGGCTCTCGAACGATAACCGACGCGGAGCGAGATCGTGGCACAACCCGGGCGTTGCCGCCTGCTTGCCAAGTTGGGAGGAATTTCTTTGACAACCTCTGAAATGAAATTAAATGAAATATTTATTATTATTCTTAGCCTTTAAGGCTACTTCCTAAAATTAATAATCATGCATTACATTGTATCAAGAAATAAACAGTAGGTAATTCTAAATTTTTTAAATAAATAGTGATGTAAAAGATTACACTATAACACTCATAAATAGGTACACTTTTATATTACGATCTTTTGTTGTTCGTTTTTGGTTAATGAAAATATCGTCCAGTTTACCGGGCGTTTCACTATAAATGTACTTCCTCAGTGCTATAGAGACGGTGAATCGAAGCGGCAGCGCCTAGAAAATCATTCCGTGAAACTAACCGGTTTGTGTTTAGATTCCTTTCCTTCCCGGTGAGTTTATTTATATAAATCCTTATCAGATTCAAGTGTTAATTGAGTTTAACCGAGGGGGTAACCATTTCCAAAAATAGTGTACACTAAAATTATCATTTACAAAAAATTACACAAAATTACAAACAATTCCAAAAAATTACAAAAATTCCAGAAAATTATAAAAAATTACAGGAAATTACAAAAAATTCTAGAAAATAACAAAAAATTACAAAAATTACAAAAAATTACCACAGTTACAAAAAATTATTTAAAATTTCAAATCAATTTTTCTCGCAAAAGGGAATGATTTTACATCTTATTTACCATTTTGTAGAGAATAATTTTCTTCACAAGCTTCTTTCTTGTTGTGACAAATTTCTGAATAAAAGTTGGTGTAGTGCTTCGGTCTCGCCGAGACGAGACGAGACTATTGAGGTATCGGTCTCGGTCTCGCAAAGTCTCGAGTCTTCCAGTCTCGTCTCGGTCTCGCCGAGACTAGACATTTTGTGGTCTCGGTCTCGCCGAGAGTCTCGTGCACTTCAAAAAAAATTTTCGTATTTTTTTAAAACCTACCCCGAGACCTACCTATGAATCGGTATTATAAATTTCACCTATTTTGGGATATTATCACGTTAATGAATAATAAATAGATTTTTTGGGTTTTTTTCAGATATATAATTTTAATAACCTCACAGTGTCGATTTTTTTAAGCAAAATTAATTTAAACAACAAAGCCACAAAAAATTTTATTGGTAGGGAGGTTGGCAAGTAAAAAAGGTATCAGAGAGTATAGTGCGCCAAGCGAGTGAACCTTAACAACGACTGAAGGGGGTAGAGGACTAGCACGTAAAAAATATTGCCTTCCCATAGGCGCACGAGGTTATTCTTACCATATTATTATTGATAATATTGATTAGTTTAAGACGTTAAAGTTCGTTTCCCGAAGGTTTTGTATTTACGTCATTGATGACGTCGCTTAATTTGGAAAAAACGGTTTATCGTAGCTAATTCATATAAATTCTCTAGCATTTAATTTTTGTATTAAAAGTGAGGCAATATTGAAGCAAGTATGTTCCAAAACGCTCTTTATAGAACGTTCGGAATTGTTATGTAATAAAAATTTTAATTTATAGAGTTAAGTTAAGAGTGTTATCCGAAATATATAAAAATTAGTTAACCGCGTATAATAATAACCAAATGCAAGAAAAATATAAGAAAGGTTAAAAATCTTCAAAGATATCATCAAATTAAGGGTCTGATGATATAAAGGTTGTGTCGATTTTACAAATTTTTTTTTTCGCTAGAAAAGGGGTGTCCTATAGAGTAGCTTAAGCCAAAAAAATCGGAGGATTCGCCACATTTGAGCCAAAAAAATATTCGCGTTTTGAGCCTAAATTGCCCTAGAAGGGCAAACTTCCACTACGACTTTCCCAGGTGTAACGTGAAAATATTGAAATTGTAACCTGAAAATAATGAGATTTTAGAAACCGACAACGGGGGCCTGGCACCAGTGTTTCCAAAAGTTGCACATTTTCTTTTGGGGAATAACAGTGTTGTTTACTATTTAAGTATATTTAATATTCCACTTCACGCATGACCCTCCGCTCGCTTCGGGGGCGCAACCAAACAAAACTAACCCAAACTAACCCATATGGATATAAAAAAAATTGAAATTTGTCCGTCGAAAATGCAAATATTTTTTAGTTTGTTTTTCCTCATTTGGGAATGTCTTAGGTTAGTTTGGGTTAGGTTTGTTTGGTGTACGCCCCCGGAGCGAGCGGAGAACCATGTATGAAGTAAAATATTTGACGAATATATACATACAAAGAAATAGTGTAATCGAATTAGTGTCCCTTTTATTCCGATGAATGAGTGCAAATGCACATTGAACAATCATCCAAGCAGCCACGTTTACCATACGACGGGCAATGATATCATTACGGCAGGATCGACCATCCCTTCATCTTCATTCAGTCGGACTACTGGGGGTCTCGGTCAACAGCAATATGTCCTGACATGACCACGTTGCTAACGTCGCAAAATCAGCCTCCCAGAAGCTTGGTATGCTATTTCGCAACAAAAAACTCTATACACCGCAGCAGTTGCTCTTGCTTTACAAAGCGCAAATAAGACCGTGCTTAGAATATTGCTCACACATCTGGGGTACCACACCAGAGCACACCCTAAAGCTACTCGATTCCGTTCAGAAGAGGGCTGTGCTTCTCGTCGGTGACCCGGAGTTGACGCGGAATCTGGATAGTCTGAAACATCGCAAATATGTGACCGAGAAATCCCTATTTACAGATACTTTTACGGCAGATGTTCCCAGGATTTGGCCCGCCTTATCCCGCCTTTGACAACGCCTGTCAGACAGTCACGATAGACGGCAAGAGCGCACCGGTTCGTCGTACAACTGAAAATACTTAGAACATCGCTTTACAAGAACTCCTTTGTCTGGCGCACTGCATCACTGTGGAACTCACTCCCAGGACGCATATTCGGATGTAACAAGCAAGATGTCCATTCGACTATGCCGTACGTTTCTTTATATGTGACGTGCACGATAGCATTTAGTCGGATGTCGTGAACGTTACTAGAATCAACAAATAAGTCTTCAATTACTTAAACACTTCATGCATGGCCCTCCGCTCGCTTCGCTCCCTATACGGGGGCTCACCAAATAGAAACTAACCAGGTGCTAACCAAAACTAACCCAACATTTTTATTTAACTTTTTTTATTTTGGGTTAGTTTTGGTTAGCACTTGGTTAGTTTCTGGTTGTTGAGCCCCCGTAGCGAGCGAAGCGAGCGGAGGGCCATGCATGAAGGGTTCAAATAATTGATGACTTATTTGTTGATTCTATGTAACAGTCACGACATCTGACTAAATGCTATCGTGCACGTCACATATGAAGAAACGATCGGCATTGCCGAATGGACATCTTGCCTGTTATATGCGCATGTGCTCCCAGGACAACTGTTCCCCAAACTAACTATTCAAGAATCGTGTCAATCAACATCTTCGCACACACACAGCTCGTCGACCAATATAGGATGTGCTAATGCAATAAAAAAATCATTCACCTAAATAAAAAAAAAAGAATAGAGACACTTATAGCACAGCTTATTCACTACCAGCTAGTCAACTCTATCGAAATCGGAAAGTTCGGCACTGCGCCCTGAGCGGTTCAGTTGCACAATTGAATTTTAAATGAATTTTCGCTTCAAAATACATGACAAATTCGTCCGAAGTCTCGGCTATCGCCCTGAGAGGTTCGGAAATTTCGGATTTTTATACAATTGTGCGTTTTAATTTTAAACGGATTTTAGACGATAAAATAGTGCACCAAGTGTGTAAAGTGAACCTTTTTTTATAAATGGGTATATTGATAAAAAAAATTAATTCAAATTGAATAAAAAAAGGGTACTTTACACATGAGTAGCATACAAAATTTTTTTTCTACTACCGTGCGTAAAATACCCACTTTACGCACTCTCTAAGATTCGTAAAATAGGCCTTTTTAATGTGCAGTGGGTAAAGTTAGGTATTTTACGCACTAGTGCGTAAAGTAAAGCTGACATATTTTTTGACGTTTACTGACATATTTTTTGACGTTTAGGGCAGTGCTTAAAATAATATATTTTACGCACTAGTGCGTAAAATAATTTATTTTACGCACTAGTGCCTAAAGTAATATAACATTTTTTTTATTTTTTCATATATTTTTCGATAGTAGAAAAAATGTTGTATGCTACTCATGTGTAAAGTACCCTTTTTTTATTCATGGGATTGTCGCATTCGCCTACGGCTCATGCGACAATATTCCCATTCATTAAGAAAGATTCACTTTACACACTTGTTGCATAAATAACTATTCTACTACCGAAAAATATATGAAAAAACAAAAATATTATTAAATTACTTTACGCACTAGTGCGTAAAATAAATTATTTTACACACTAGTGCGTAAAATATATTATTTTACGCATTGCAATAAATGTCAAAAAATATGTCAGATTTACTTTACGCACTAGGGCGTAAAATAAGCCTATTTTACGAATCTTAGAGAGTGCGTAAAGTAAGTACTTTACGCGCGCTAATAGAAAAAGCATATTTTAAATTAAACGAACTGTCAAAAGTATTATTCAAATGCCCAGGCGTTTAAAACAATATTAAATCATGACCCTCTTCTAAAATTTGCAAAACTTGGTTATTGACTTTTCCAAATCAAAGGATGCCGCCGCAAGATGACTAGCTGGTAGTGAATAAGCTGCGCTTATAGCGCACCATTTTTCTAATGAATTTTGCTAACGAAACTACAGTAAACGTCTGGCAACAGTGTGCCTTCTTAAAAATCTTTGTTTTGGTTATTGTGACAGTTGACAGTAAAAAGGAGGATGGATATTTACAAGTAAAATTTAATTTTGTTTAATGGGGGTATGGCTATGAGTGGCTTTAAATTAGGACCGGAACAAACCGAAGGTTTCTCGTTCGACGCAAATGTATCCTAGTTAATATTTTTACCCGACAATTGATTTTCAGATGTGTTTTGTCTAAATTTTTAGTGCTTTTGTGAAGTGGTGCTGAAAATTTGTGTCAAAACTCGAATTTTGAGGGCATTTTTTCGGTTCAAATATAGCGGATCTTCCGACTTTTTTGGCCTAAACTACTATATAGGACACCCCCTTTCTAGTGAAAAAAGGGAATTTGCAAAATCGACAAAACCTATATATCACCAGACCCTACAAACCAAATATGTAATATAAATAACCACATAGTTCGGCATCGGCAATTTCCACGCCAATGGCTAAAGGAAGTTGCTGCGGAAATTTTAAAATATGTAAAAAAAATTAGGTATTGGTCTAGGGTCAAAGTGTATTTAATATATCCTGCGACCAATCACGAAACTGCTTCCCAGCTAAAAATCAAGTAAACGTCGCACTGTTGCCTATTGTCGCGTATTTTAAATAGCTTGAAGGCGAATAAAATATAAACATTATAAATATTATAGTATCCTTATTGCGTATTCCGTATTTCCCTGTGTAAATAAAATAGTAAATAATAGAAGACAGTAGTATTAAGGAAAATAACAAAATTAAGTATTCAAGTAGGAAATTTAAATATGTAAATTCACTATAGGAAACTAGACAGAAAATAAATTAGGATTATTGGGACAAAGAATGTGGCAGCATCTAAATATGCGAGGATATTTTTTGCCCGCATTCATTCCGTCCAGGTTCTTTCATTTGGCAAACAGTAGAGTAGTCACTGTAGTCAGAATAGTCTACTCTATATAATATTTTATATTTTCGAAAGTAAACCTAAGAATCCTTTCACGAGGCGCATTCCTGAGCAAAAAATATAAATGATTGTAAATAAACCTAGCAGAGTGCAGAAAGATTACTGGCTGCAAGTGAAGGATTCTGTTTGAAAGGATTGGGTTTTGCTTAAAAACATACCTACCTATGTAAGTAAACTACATATTTTAAAAAAAGAAAATGCATAGTAACGCTCCTCTGGCTATAGTCTATAGTTTTTAGGTAAATCCCGGCGGGTGGGTGAATTTGAAATTATTATAAACTATATAAGACCTGTTTTGAATTTTTTTTTCAGTTACTCATAAATATAGGTAGGCAACTAGTAAATTGTACTTTATATACCTACATACTTTCCTACATTTCTTTGATTTTCGTGTACTTAAATATTTTTTATACGTTACCTATAATTTAAAAAAACAAACCATTATTTTCGCACTATCCTACTTATAAATTATTTTTATTTCAACACTCGAGACACTAGACTATCGAGAGCGAGACTGACGTGACGAGACTCTCAGCCTCCGTCTCGGTCTCGAGTTATAATTCCTAGTCTCGTCTCGGTATCGGTCTCGAATTTCGAGACGAGACCCAGACTAGTCTCGTCGAGACTGAAGCACTAGTTGGTAGGTATGCCACAAATATTTTTTTTTCGGTTACTTGATAATGGAAGATTTAAATTTTGCATATCCATACAGGCATATAAAAATGTATGTATGAACACATTTCCACCAATTAAGTACATCTTGATTTGCAAATCTATTGTCAGTTCCAAACAATCCCAAACAGAAAGGCGGGGTTTTATCCACTAGACATTAGGCCATCATTACATATGCATTATCTGCCCTATTCTCTGAGTGAAAGTAGTTTTGCATTTTTTGCAGCAGAAGTTGCTAAATAATAATTTTTCTTTGGAATGCCCTTTTGTAGGGGTATTACAAAACCAACAACTTTGTTTGTCTTGGGTTCGTATTCCACTTTTGAAGTAATTTTGGTCCCATCTTCGCTTATCCAGACTACTTTTGGACGATCACGGCTATCTAGAAATTTTGCCAACTCATTTATTCTTAGTAAACCTTCTTCTACAATTTCATCTCCCAATGATCTTCTTAAAGTTGTAATTGATGATATTGAGTTCTGAAAATTGGCATAAACTGTTTCATACAGAAGTTTTCCGCCCACCAAAAACAAATAGGTACAGAGTTTTTTCAATTTTTCGTCATACCGATTACCGACTTATTTTTAGAATTTTTAATTGCAGGCTTGCAAAGAATATCTATTAAATATGAGACTTGGTTGTCCCCTAATACTTCCATGTTGTTTGCACGTTAATTCGTCAAATTTACTTGGCTCAGTAACATTTGTTTTAAATTTTCGTTTTCTTTTATAAGGTTTGTTATCTTGTCGACAGGTTCACAGTAATTGGTTATTATATCTTGATACCCCTCTGAAAGTCTTTCTCGACTTCTCCTGGATCTTGATCTACGAGAATATTTCTCCAGTTTCCACTTTTCCGGCTCTTCAACCTGATCCTTCACAGGGCTGTTCGAGGCCGTGCTATTCTGAACATTCTGAGGAAAATCCAGATTAGTATTTGAGTTTTTGGCATTTTCAGATTCAGATCGAGAATTCATAGTTATTTCCTCGGTCCTAGGTTATTTCAGGAGAAAGTGCATTTTGCTCGGGTTGGATATGGTCGTTTTTTAGTTGCAGATGCGGTTCCAGATGTTCCAGGAATGGACACATTAGAATAAGGAGTCGAATGCATATTATTTTGAGTACAAAAAGACTAGATTGATTTTTGGGAAAACTTCGGTTTTGATTGAGATCCTAAATTTAAATCGTCTTTGGACTTTAGGTGCTTCTGCATGGATATGCGTATAGAAATTTGAGACAATCCAGAAAAATTTCTTAGATTTTTTTTATCTGTTTTATCTGCAATTAAATTCATAGGGCATCAGTTTATTAGTACACATAAGAAAAGCACAAACAATAATTATGAAATTAAATGATAAGACATTTCTAGATTTTTCAATGATGCAACAATAATTATTATTGTTCTTATTGAAAGTATCCAGCTGTTAGTGTTAGTACTAACAGGAAATTGGTAATTTCAGCCTTACAGGGTTAACTACACTTCGCAAAATATTTATAGCAAGATCAAAAATTTATATCAACTATAGCAACAAGTAATAATCTAGGGGTTTTCTTGAATTGCCAGGATCAGTCATCAGATTAAACCAATTAGCATCGCAAAACTGTCAAAAAATTACAAGTTGTGTTCCTTTTAAATGGAATATTATATTTTCATGACAAAGGTCGCAGGGAGACGATTTCATGGGTCTATTTGGAATATCAATCCCGCAATTTACAGAAATATTGTTCACACGAGGGTCTAATGCTCCTTGTCGCACCCATTAGCCTTATGAACAATATTTCTGTAAAATTATTAGCCAATCGGAATGCTTCCGTGATGATTGACATATCTTCTAAAATAATTTGTTTTAACTAGATAGAACTAACCAAAACTAACCAATTACTAAACATTTCAAGAAATTACACAAAAAATTTAAAGAAAATTACCATAATTACAAAAGTTACAAAAAATTTCAAATAATTACAAAAATTACAAAAAATTACGAGCAATTACAACCGATTGTACACCATCTTTACAGAGTGGTTACCCCCTCGAGTCTAACTAATATTTGGGGGGATGGATGATCCTCCTCATGACCCAGGAGGGGGTAATATTTCGTCATATGTTACAGTGGATAAAGGTAATCCATCGAAAAAAATTAAAAAAAACGAGGTTAAAACCACAAAAAAGAAATTCCACAAACGGGTCAAACGACAAAACAGCAAGTCGACACTGACAAAAACAACTGGAATACATTTATTCACTCAGAACATACGGAAAATGATTTGTCGCAAGAACAAAATAAAATAATCAAAACAAAGAAAAAATTATTAGATTTTATAAACAGAATGATATGGGGCCTTTTATTGTATATTTAGAGTCTACACTGAAAAAAGTGATTGTGAAATCACAAATGTATTACAATAAAATTCAAATGTATATACATAAATTTTAAAGTAAATTTATTTTTTACATGATTTTAGTAAGTTTGCAAGGAATTAAATGTGAAATAAATTTTTTCGTTATACTTAATTTGTATAATTTATAAAACTAACCCAAACTAACCCAACCTACTTGGGCTCATTTTAAATATACTTGAAAAATGTAAAATTTTTATTTTATGGTGATTATAAAATGTGAAACAACAATTTGTTCTGCTATTTCACAAGAAAGAAAAAGCTTGCTGTAAAATGAATTTGTTTTTGTAATTTTCAATTATACCCTTATTTCATTCTGAATCAGCATTACGTCAATTATGTGTATTTACGTAATATTTGTGATTTCGCAATTATTAAGTAAATCCCCACCAATCAAATTGAAGAATTGCTGGCCACCCTTCAACGCGTCTCTTCCGATTTCCCCTTTGTGATTGTTCCTTTTTTCTCCTGCGTAAGTCATGTGCGTGTCGGCGTTCCTTTTCGCTTTTCTATGTGGTGATTCGAATTAAAATAGGGAAAAATATGATAATATCATGCATTTTGATAAAAATAGGAAATCCGCAGAAGAGTCTGATGATAGATATATTCAAATCCTCCATGTCCTTTCAGCGTATTTCAAAGAAGATTTGTCAAAAATATACAAGCTGTTTGAGGTAAGTGGTATTGCTTTAAGAAACACTTAATATATGCGTAGCCATTCTATACATATACACAGAGTGTGCAAATTCGATTCCTCAGCATTGTGAACTTGGTAACCGTAAGAGATACAGTATCTGTTAACTTGTCACTTTTTCTTCTCTGAAAAAATCTGTAGTTAGATCTAAAATCGACGCTACGGAACTATGCCCCGATTTAAGAAAGCTCCACTGTACCTCTTACGATTACCTAGATCACAAGCTGAGGAATGGAATTTGTAACAGCCTGTATTCTCAATTTCATTTTTCCATTAATTTTATATTCAAATAAAAAAATGTATTTTGAGGACAAAGATAAAACGAAAAATTAATCCATTTTATTAACGAAGTAATTGTATGTCATTTTTATACGGATATTATTTTAAATAATATGTTTTTTTTAGAAACCTGCTGAGGTGGACTTTCAATTGACTAACAGTCAACCATGCATTATCGAAGTTGGTAAGACATTTTTAACACTATTTTCAGTCGAAGAGGGGATATATTATACAGGGTGTCCCATAACTTATCCGCCATAGAGCAACAGGTAATACTAGAGATCAAAATAAAAAAATGTGGTGACAAAATACAGGGTGTTGAATGCGAAACGTACGTTTCAAAAATTACAATAATTTTAAAAAGGGATAAAGATATCAAATTCAAAATTAGTGTACTGGCGTTTTGGAAAGTGAGAAATCCGAATTCAGTATTAGCTTGATCCTAGGTTCTAGAGGGCGCTTGCTACATACTTAATGATGAATCAAATTTTGTCTGTTTTTTTACCCTGTTTTTTGACTGTTTTGACTTCACACTAAAAAAGAGTAATCATTTCTGCGTAAAAAACGTATTCTTGGTCAATATTGATTTCTCAAGCCATTTGAGCTCTTTTCTCGTGTGAAGTCAAAACAGTCTTAGCTTTACAGGGTAAAAAAATATACAAAATTGAACTCATCATTAGGTATGTAACAAGCGCCCTCTAGGAGCTAGGTTCAAACTAATGCCGAATTCGGATTTCCCACCTTTGAAAATGCTAGTACACTAATTTTGAATTTGATAGCCTTATCCGTTTCAAAATTATTGTAATTTTTCGAAAAGTTAATTTCACTTACAACACCTTGTATCTTTTTAACGACTAATATTTGCCACCACATTTATGGAATGAATCTTCTTATTTTGATCTCTAGGATCACTATGGCGGATACGTTATGGGACACCCTGTATATTATTGACGTTAAACAAAGAGTAATTATTCATTATTGAAAATGGTTGCAAGGCGCAATTCATCACTTTAATCCTAGAATAAATCATATTATATTTTGATGCTTATAAGATTTGGTTACATTTTTTTAGAATCTGGTGGTAAGAAGGAATTCAACATATATTTGGAACGAATGCCAATTATATCAGCGAATACGTTTGGTGAAGCCCTCCAGTTACTTACGCTTTGGGGTATACTTTGTGTATAATTTGGCCTATCCGAAGTCAGCATCAATGCAGCATGTAGTCTCAGTATCAACATAACAATCATCCAGAAATCACATTAGTAGGTCGTTGTCAGGTAGTCCAAAGTTTTGTATACCTCGATTCCTTGATCGACAACTCAGGTGGTTGTAAGGTTGAAATTCGTCGGCGCATTCAACAAGCACGGTCAGCCATGACAAAACTGACTAAAATATGGCGTGAAAATAATATCACCAAAGCCACCAAAATGTCGCTGGTCCAGTCTCTTGTCTTTTCAATATTTTTGTATGGCTCTGAAACTTGGACCGTTAGAGAGGCAGATCGCCATCGCATACACGCATTTGAAATGTGGACCTGGAGAAGAATGCTAAGAGTCCCTTATTCAGCTCACCGAACTAACGTTTCTATATTAAGCGAACTTGGAAATCCAAAGCGACTATCCTCCATTGTTTCGACGCGCATCCTGACTTTTTCGGCCATATTCAGAGAAGTAATAATCTTTTGTCCAGGGCCATGCTCCGAACGGAAGGCGTCGTGGCCGTTCTCCTACACGTTGGGTGGATGCGACAAAACAATTGCTAGATATTAGTGTCACAAGAGCAACCGAACTGACAAATAATCGCGAAAGATGGCGAAAGCAATTGACAATCTTCGTGTCCGCAATCCTCCAGTTCTGATCTAGTACATTTTATGAGTTCACAACATGTCTGGCAAGACATTGTGACTATGATGATGATATATTATGACAGAACATCATCAAAAATTTACTGAAAAATATAACAAGATCTAGTTAACATTGTCAAAAAATTATCTTCCAAAAAAGAAATAAAGTTTACTATTTGCTTGATTTTCATTACATAAAAGATAAATTTCCTGTTTAGTTTGGGTTATTATTAAAGCAGTCGTGACAACATATATTAGTAGAAAAACATATTATTTTAAAATAGTTTCACTGGGAATAAATAAAAGATGATAATGTAAAACTACGCATGATTTTATTGTTTTATTTCCAGCTTTCCCATTCCAATTTATTTCGATTAGTGAATGAAAAGTATCTATCAACGTATGTTGATGTACAACTTACTTTTAATTGATTCTGAATTTTAGCTTTGTGAAAACCGTAAACCATGGGTGACCAGCACGCTGCCAGCGAGCCCCTTGCGTTATCTTGTCGCCTGCGAAGCTGGGGAAAATTCATTTTATGGTAACTTTTTATTTTTATCAATAATACGATCTTATTTCTGTATTCGACATGAAACTTGGACTTTGGGAAGAAAAGTTACGGACAAGAAACTTCACTCTTTTTCCTACTTTGTCACTGACGCTGGACGTCATTCGTGAGGCCGTGTATAGATGCATTTCTTTGTTATCTGGCTTGAAAATCGAATTTAAAAACCGGAACAACATAGCGTGTTTTTTTCTGCATTTGCCACACCATTCGCTGTATATGTGAATTCATTACCAGGCAGATTTCAAATGGATCATTATGAAATGTCTTGTGTGTGATATACAGTTAAGGAAGAATTTTCTGAGGTTAGTTTGCAAGAGTTCTATAAAACGTATTTGAACAAGGATAAGTATCCAGTATTTTACAATCATGCTCTGTTGATGGTTTCGCTTTTTGGAAGTAATTATGCATGTGAATATCTTTTTAGTCGCATAAAAGCACATAAATTGACAAGTGAGAGCACGAATCACTCATTTCATCCGGAAAACTGTTTGCGCATAGCAAAAACCCCAGTGGAGATCAATAATAGTAATGCACTTAGTTCTGCCAAACAATGCCAAACATCCCACTAAGTTATCTAATAAAAATATTCGATTCTTAGTAATGTTTACGTTTCTTTAAAATAAAATAAATCTGCCTATGGTCTTGTTTTCCTTTTGATTAAAGGCAAGTATTTAACTAAAATCTGTCTCCTTTAATTAACAAAAATGAATTGCGTGGCCCCGCGAGAAATCTTACTTTTCATATTTGGCCCGTCTGCTAAAAAGGTTGGCCACCCATGCCGTAAACCTTTTCCTTTGTTGTTAAATCCAGACTAGTATACCCTAATAATTATTGATTTGAAATCCAATCTTATCATTTAGTTTACTAGATTTGCCAAGTGCAATGAAATAAAAAAGAAACAATACAAAGCATGTTTAAAATTGTGTTTAAGTGTTGTCTAGTTAAACTTAAAAGAATAAGTATTACAAACGTATGAGGACTAAAATTACCGGCCTACTGCCAATATCCAATATTATATCGAGTAAAAATTGTGGCACATTAGATCCTATTTAAAAAGAACTAGTAATTTAAGAGTGTTATTTCGAAGAAAAGTTCAAGTTAATTTGAATGTATAATAACTAGACACATATATGTTTATCAGTATATATAGTCACCAACATATATGTATTATCGGTGATATAGTCACCAAATATCACCTCGAATAAAATGTTTTGAACAAACTGTCATATTTAATTTTCTTTTCTGTTATATGAGCTCGTCGTAGTGCCTGGACCCACTTTTTCTTCTTTCTTTTGCAAGCAATTCAATCTTTCCTTTATTGTTTAAGACACACGGAAATCTATGGAAAGATAATTTGTCTCTTAGGGAGTTACTACCACAGTTAACTATCGCATATAATGTCATTATATTCTTCAATTGTAAGAATAACTCATAAGACACACAAAAAGGGGAACTCTTTGTTTTTGTTTGAGTTTTTGGTTTTTGTCCCCGGCTGGATGACGTTTCTGTCAACTGCCATATTTCATTGGTTTAATACGACCAATGAATGAGATAACACTATTCGGCGCTTGCGCGTTTTGGACAAAGACCGCTAATATGCTATGCTAATAATGTATATGTCTATCTCAACATGTTGGCTTCAAGCTTTAGAGCCAATGCGCAATATATTTTGTTTAAAATTTGTTTGTTTCTTTTAATTAAAAACATGTATATTTATTGCTCCTATTTTTTAATATGCTTGGATAATGAGATGTAAATTCTTATATCAATAAAGCTATATTTGATTAATTGATTGATATACAGCGTCTTTCAAAAAGTTCGCATCATATGGTAAACTTTTCTATTATTCATTTCACAGAAAATTCTATTCTTGATAAAAGTTGGTGCTTGGAAAAAAAACTAATTTTGACGAAGCTAAATTAAAGATAAGATATACAGGGTACTTAAAAAATACAAAAATTGAGGTTAAAAAAACAAAAGTTTTGAAATATCGGAAACCCTTCTACTATTAAGATAAAAATAAAAGTCAAATACCATATTTTCCAAAAGTGCATCGTTGCTGAAAAAAATAAGGACAAAATTAAGAAAAAGAGGGTTTTCTCAATAATTGTCATGAATTTTCTCCGCAACAGTGCACTTTTCAAAAAAAATAGTATTTGACTTTTTTTGCCTTAATGGGAACTCTATATCCCAAAATTTTTGTTTTTGTAACCTTAATTTTTGTATTTTTTAAGTACCCTGTATAACTTATCCTTAACTTGACATTTTCAAATTCAGTTTTTTTTTAAGCATCAACTTTTATCAAGAATAAATTTTTCTGCGAAATCAATAATAAAAAAGTTTCCCATATGATGCGAACCTTTTGAAAGACACTGTATATGGAAGAGACGCGCAACTCAATGTTAATAAATCATCCGAGAGAGAGAAAGCTGCCATGCCTTCTTTGTCTGTCTTCAGAGCAAGTGAACGCAGATGGCGCATGAGGCGGACGCTGTCATTTCCCGCAAAATTCAAATTAACAAACTTTTCTTTCTTTTTTCTACATTACTTCCAAATTTGGAGGTTCAATTAAATAAACACTCCCATATAACTCAAAATGTCATTTATTTGGTTTTGAAATATATTTTTCTTACAGAAAATACGAATCAATATAACTAAGAGAAATAACGTTGTAAAACAGAATGGCGAAATAGACTATGAATGTTCCAATGTTCCTTACCATTACCATTTATTAAATTTAATACAAACATAAATATTTATTATCGTTATTAGTTGTAAAGGCTTTCAATTATTGATTAAGTCGATTTGACAGACATTTTATTAAATCGCACTAATGCTACTTTCGAGTATTATTACTGGGTAATCTTTCTTTAAGGAATGAAAGCAAAAACAATCGAAAGTGGCACAAGTTCATCTGAATGACAAATGCAAATAATATAAGGACAAAAACGTTGCAGATTCACACTTAAACACAATCCATTTCACTATTATCTTAAATTGTCTGTTAAAAAGCACAAATTAAATAATATACACTGTAATCACCAATAAAAGTCAATAATTTACGTAAACAGCAAAACCAAACAAAACGGCCATTACAAAAATGCCAAACCTGATTCGTCATCGGCAAGCGTCACCGTTCTAGTACGGCGTTGTCAAATTGAACATTTTTCATTCATGGTATATATTTTGTTCCTTAATCAAGCATGAGCAAAAAAGAACATCTATATTTATATACAGAAACGGGAGGTAACTTGGCAACCACGAGGAAAGCGATGACTGCTCCACCTACGTTCACTTGCCTGAATGACAATGAAATAAGTATCGGAAGTTACGTGAAACAAAAAAAGATTAAAACACTGGATAAATTTTCCGCCTCTCACATATTTGTGGTGGGAAATGCCGGCGCATAAACTATTGCGCGGAGTCTGTGAGACGCATGGTCGCCAGTTAAGGGTTAAAGTTAACTTATTAAATTGTTTCTTGAAATGTATTTTGTGTTTTGTAACTGATCAAAATGTCATGCTATCTAGGAAACTAATGTATTTAGGCATAAAATATGGTTAATAAAAATTTTTCAAAATTGACTGAACAATCAAAATAAGTAATAATATAGGGATGTTTCATTTAAAAAAATATAACAGTCATTCTCCACAACTCTGTAGGAGACCCTGTATATTCCAATTTATTACAGAATATGTAGATTTTTAAAAGCCCTACAACT
>MU183843.1:107984-127948 GCA_016904865.1 Pissodes strobi | reverse complement strand
ACATACTCATATAGAAAATAAATATACAAAAGGTTCCTTAAAATTAGTAATATCTACTAAAAAGTCTTGATTGTTTGATTTAAATCTAGTTTTCTATCTCTTATTTTAATGCTTAGATCTCCAACTTAGTAACGTTCACACATCGTACCTTTAAACTTTGACTGCTTTACCTGTATCTTCAAAAGGAACTACAGGGGAGATTTTGACAAAGATAACTGAGGTGCACTAAATATTCTCTAATATTTGTGCATACAAGAGAAATTGACCCAAAAAGGAATTTGACCTTTGGCCAGAGAACAGCACGTTTTACTGCTATTCGAGCGGACGTTTTAACTGAACTGAAATATGATCTTTCTTACGATTTCGGGAGGGACAATAACGCGGGAAAGCTCGACGTCGGTTTTTATCTGAGAGGGGGAAAACATCTTCTTTCTTTCTTTGACAGACTGCTGTTTACTGCCCTAGGTAAATAATAATCATTCATTATTTACCTAGGTTAATAATGATTTTTTTTATCTTTTTAAAGAAATTAACTGAAGCTTTATTGATTTAACGAATAACTTTGAAAAATAAACTCTAGGAAATATCCTAAGGTAATAAAAATTATCAAAAACTATAAATATCATTTAAAATAATATTTGACACAAGTATGTACAGTTATTACAAGTCATGTGTACTTCTACATTTCCAGTATTAATAGAATTACCGTTGCTTGTTATAGGTAAATTTACTTCAGTATTATGAATATTTTCAATAATTTGTGAACGTTCATTAACACTTGGTACTAAATCATCAGTCTGTAAGTGTTCTGCCAGACCATCTTGACGTGCGAAAGAAGTAGAAGGTATACTTAAATTTTCATTGGATAAGATAGGTTTTTGTACTAGTTTGGCGATTCTCTTCTTGTCCGCTATCGATTTCTCAATATATCCTTCAGCTACTGTCGCCAACTTCCTACCACCGTGCCTTATTAGGCTTAGTAGGGCTCCTCCGTTGTCTGTTAGAAGTGTTGCCGTGCTGCGCCGCCGCCGTAGAGAATGACCAGTGGATTGATAGAACCCAGCTAGCCCGTAGTGAACTTTCGAAATGACCCTGTTTACTGTTTAACTAGACACACGCTCCTCTCAACATGACAGTCTAATTTGGAATTTTAAGAGGTGTCAAGAAAAAGGAATTAAAATTTAGAAAGTTCACCCTACCCGAAACCTGCAACCGGCACTAAAAATTATTCAAAATCTAGTACCCGAGAGAATAAAGTAACTATGCCGGCGTAGCTACACTTTACAAAAGGTACTATATAAACTCTAGTGATTGAGATAATTGTTAATAAATACTATAGAAAATATTAAAGCTGTTAAAAATACTGGTTGAATTACTAAATTTTGATTAAAGTAAAAATCTTTACGGCGATGCTAAAATTCTGTCGAATCGCTAACAGGTAAACATTATTGTCGACTAAAAGAAAAGCACTTATCTGTAGAATACGGGACCTCCTGTAAACCAGAGAGAAGTTTTCCTTTTCCTTCTTCGTATTTTTCTGGGAAGAAGACGTCCCCGGACGTGTCTCGGTCAATTAACCAGTTAAAAATTTTACCATAAATTGACAATCATCATTCTCTGCCTGCTGTCATCCGAAACTAATGAGCAGCCTAATTTTGTCAGGTTCAAAAATAAAGTTCTTAACAACCCTACGGAAATTAATCCATAAAAGCAAACTAACATGAAAATAACGGAAATGCCGAACTCGGACCCCAAAATCTAATTGAAATTCTACATTCACAACTTAAAACAACTTACCCATAACTGGGGTTCACCAAAACTTCCTGGATATCTTAAGGAAAAACTAGGATTATCGCCATAATGGCTCTTGGTAGAATTTACACCTTCTACAGTACAACCTCCCTCTCCCGAAAGTCTAAAACGGCTTCCAACTAATTTCATCTCGGAATTGAAACACTTCTCGGGAGCTAATTCTTCTTACTCCAGGGAATCTTCTTTGACTAATGACGAAAACAATAGACTAACTGAATCAGCAACAACCTATTCGTCTGTTTTCCCTCATCCTTCTGGATTAATAAACAGAAATATCTGTAATCACGTCAAAATCAATCGACTGTAATTCAACTAAATACCTTAAATGACAATTTGAATACTGCTGTCAGGAAACTGATATTCGTTTCTAAATTGACTTTTATAAATAAAATAATTTCCACCCGTAACAAGCCTACAATTTAAAGCTTATTAAGGAGGACAAAAAATTTATACAATAAAATCCATACCTTTTTGATCAAAATTCATGATCAGGGGTCTCATTTAAAAACTTATCAATTTCTTCTTTCGAGAATACTAGTAGAGTGCTACTTATAACTTATTTTGACTTCTGTGGGCACCTCGGGGTTACAAGCTGAAATTTTCACAGAATGGTGGCTTTATTATATTAATTCAAAATCCGAAGGTAATAAAAATTCAGGAAGGGCAAAAGGGCAGTATACCTAAAAATCGAGATTATTATATGAACGTGTAGGATATTAAATTATGAATGTTTTCATATATAGTTCATCTACATTTTTGTACGAATTATATTTTTTATCATTGCTTGAAATATGCAGATTACATTGGCCCTTATGGCAAAATAAATCAAAAAATTGAAATATCTCGCTTCGAACCTGGGCAAAATCTGATTGAAATATACTCATTTTTGTATTCACCTCGCATTCTCTCCGAAATGAAGGCTCAAATCAAAAATTTTTATTCTTGCAAAAAGTTTGCCTTAAGTATTTAGAATACATAGGGGCATGAATACATTTTTTTTTCTCAAATGATAATGGAAAAATAGAATTAAATGTAAAAAAGTAATTTTCTTCAAGCAGCGACCGGCCGATCTCTCGCTTCCCGAGCACTCTCGTATCTCACTTTTCTTCATAGCTTCGTCTCTCTCGCGCCTATTGTACAATACAATAAGTGCTTTTACACCATTACGGGTTAGAATACTAATAATAATAATAATGATAATAATAGCTATTATTAATTGAATAAAGTCAATGAAGATATTTTCGATTATACTGAAATTTATTTTTCATAATACCTCTCTGAAAACTATCATTTTCGACGTCTCTGTAGAGCATAGAAAGTAAGTCTTTTCGGTCCGGGCACGGGAAAAATTTTCCCGGTCCCTAATAGAGGATAGTAATTTGTTATCAATTGGTTCGCAATTTGTTTTCTTATCAAAAATATTGGTAAATCCCCCACTATAGTTGCGAACTTGAAATTCTTTTGATGAGAGTGCTCGTTCAGATAAAAAGTTCGTTAACTGTTTTTGTTTTAACTAAAAACAGAGTGGATAAATAAATTCCACTGTTTTGGATGTAAAAAGGTAACTTATTATTATATTAAATCGGTACATAATAAAACATAATTAAATAAATTTTTATTAGATTGTATGAAAGCAAAGCTTGTAGACGTAGAAGAAATTAAATAGGTTGCATAGGATCATGCAAAAAAAAATACTAGATGGCAATATTGAAGTAATTGTGTCTATTCCTAAAGAAGATACTGACACTGAAGATAAATAGATTTTGTTATTATAAAGATTTTTTATATTTTCAGTTTTTCTATTCTGAATAAAAGCTAGTTTTTTTTTAATAGCAGTTGCATTAAGTATACGATTTGTTTTCTACTTCTTTATTACCTAGCAACGTATAGGAAAAATAAATTTCAGTATAATCGAAAATGTCTTCGTTGACTTTATTCAATTAATAATAGCTATTATTATTATTATTATTAGTATTCTAACCCGTTAAGGCGGTTTCATTTATACGAATAACGTACGAATATTAACTTAATATAAAGTGATAATGGATTCTATCTCAGAGTTTCATTTTTTGGGAACATCACCATTATTGAGATATCTTTCATTGAAAAAATAGAAGCACATGATGGGTTGATTTGTGTAGAATTTCACTTACTATCAAACATAAAAACAATTTGTCAAATGTACCTAAGTAATATAGTTATTTTATGTTAAACATAAAATTGTTGTTAAATAAATATATTTTGTACTTATTTTTTTCTAAGCACAAAAGTTATTATTGAATAAATATATGTGAGTACCCAAATGGAAATAACTACCATAGCTTAATTCCAGCCGCTACTTTCAATATTTTTTTATTTAACTCTCTATTATGGTATTACTTGCTTTTCTGATCCCATAGGGATCTTAGTTCGTGAACCAAAGTAATCAGTAATTTGCAATCCATCTCACTTAAAGCCCAACGAATTCAGTTAGTCGTACGAACAACTATCCAAAAAAACAAAATATTTTGGTCGCATTGAAAATACGTACGAACTCGCGCGAATTCGTAAGAAATAATCGTAAGCAATATAACCACAAATATTTCAATATACGCATTTGTTTCCTTCCGACGACTTCTTACGAATTCGCACGAATTCGTACGAGCAAATTTTCGTACGAATTCTTATCCAATGTAACCGCCGCCTAATGGTGTAAAAGCACTTATTGTATTGTACAATAGGCGCGAGAGAGACGAAGCTATGAAGAAAAGTGAGATACGAGAATGCTCGGGAAGCGAAAGATCGGCCGGTCGCTGCTTGAAGAAAATTACTTTTTTACATTTAATTCTATTTTTCCATTATCATTTGAGAAAAAAAAATGTATTCATGCACCTATGTATTCTAAATACTTAAGGCAAACTTTTTGCAAGAATGAAAATTTTTGATTTGAGCCTTCATTTCGGAGAGAATGCGAGGTGTATACAAAAATGAGTATATTTCAATCAGATTTTGCCCAGGTTCGAAGCGAGATATTTCAATTTTTTGATTTATTTTGCCGTAAGGGCCAATGTAATCTGCATATTTCAAGCAATGATAAAAAATATAATTAGTACAAAAATGTAGATGAATTATATATGAAAACATTCATAATTTAATATCCTACACGTTCATATAATAATCTCGATTTTTAGGTATACTGCCCTTTTGCCCGTTATGATTTTTTATTACCTTCGGATTTTGAATTAATATAATAAAGCTTTCATTCTGTGAAAATTTCAGCTTGTAACCCCGAGGTGCCCACAGAAATCATTTATAGAATTAGAAGGCTTTTACTGCGTTGTGCACTCTACTATACAAATACATCAAATGATTTTTTAGGCTTATAGGCGACATTTTTCTTTTTCAAAAATACTTCGAAATATCGACATTTTCTTTCAGTGAAAGAGTTGATTTCAACATTGAATAGCTTGCCGACAATGTTGATACCTTATTGTGTTCCGATTTTTCCTTAAAATAGGCCGGCATGACATTTTCAGTAATTTTAACGAATTTTTTTTTCGTCGCACCATTTCTTTAATTGAGTGTAGGTATGCCTTCACATAAAGTCGCTTTGACTTTTCAGGCAACAAATCACTGCTCGCACTAACCGCTGCTTCTCGAAGCTCAAGGGGGGTACAATTTTCCACTTCTAAATCGATGTCACTTGTTCGCTAAGATTCTCAGCCATATTTTAACATTTTATTATAAAACTTTTACTTGAAACCTTCAAAGGGTGGCCATAATTATGTTAAAATAATGACGTTTATTGAAACTCATCAGTTATTCGTTGCCATGATAACCGAGCCCCAGGCTTCTTGATATCTCAATATGTGAATAATAGGGGAAATGGCTAATTTTAAAATAAGAATAAGGCCTTTTAATGCTAGTTCGGCTATTAGTAGTAAAAAAATGCCATAGGTATATACTTCGGTTGAGAAGGCCATTATAAACCTCGAAAAATATATCCTTCGGCGCTAGGCGCCTCAGGATATAAAAATTCTCGGTAAATAATGGATCACCTCTCAAACTAGGAATATAATATACTATTATTACAAATTTACATTATGATTATGAATGCTGTCAGTCAAAAAAATACCTAGGCAAGCGAAGCCAAAGGCAGTTATAAAAATATCACTACCTAACTCTATTTTAAATATAAACATAAGAGGAGCATATTATTTATAATTAAGGAAACACAAACAACCATCTAAAAAACCACAAACGAAAGTTTGCCTGTAAAGCTCCCAACATGCGGCTAAAAGTCATTAAAAATCCAGTCGTTCTTCGAAAGCTGCAGGGGAAGTGCTTATAATGGAAGCGGTGTTCTCTAGGTCAACACCCTCTGTTGTCCCTTGTCTCGTTTGAAAGCCATGTTGCCATATGTACACTCTTAGGCTTAGGTTTTGCCACAGTCACAATTATTATTATTATCCGATCCATTGTTATCCGGTATATCTTACGGGCAATAACTGAACATGCCAGGCAATGTAGGAAAATATTTTCATCATAAATAATCGACTTATAGGTAACCAGAAGATTGTTATTTATGGCTCAAAAAACCGGTAGAAATTTCAGTTGATAGTTGAAATTATTTATTTTTGTGAAAATACCTGTCTGCATGAGATATTCAGGATTCTATTCTATTCTTCATCTGTTTCACCAAATTGACTTTAATCGATTGCTTATGGTACGAACGATAGTTTAGGTATCTCCCCGAGCTGCAAGAGTTTCTGCACCATTCGATAATTATTAGGTTATCAGGTGTTTCGATTAATTTCGCGTCCAGAAAAGGTATCGAACAATTGATACCATCTTTTTCAATTGTAAATTGTGTGTATGGATCACATCTATTCAAAGTTTCTACAATATCATCAAGATCTTTACTAGGAAGAGCCAAGATTATGTCATCAACATATTTCTTTATGTAATGTACAGGGTCATTTTTTATATTTTCCCACCCCCCTTAACTTTTTTGTGCCACTGTGTAGAAAAGAAATGTAAATATGAAAGTTGTAGTGCTTGAAAAGTAGTTCTCAGAAAACATATTTTTGTCTATACAGGGTGTTGCAAAAAGTGCGAAAAATAAGAAAATATATATTTTTTAAATGGGACACCCTGTATATTTCTCCTCAGGACGAAAGATCTTTGTCCTCCGATTACAAAAATATATAATTTGTCTACATTTGCTTAAGCCATTTCCGAGCTATTGAACTTTAAAAGTTGAAAACATGAATTGAAAGTAATTTCAAACCAATCGAAGTAGCCTTGCTCGCCATTAAGTAAAATATGAAATATGTCAAAATAGCCATGAATGACATTAACAAAATAGTATATTAAGATACTAGTTTTAAAAGACCATATTTTTTCGCACGAGCACGAAATTAGGAAACGACCCGCTTGCGGGGAGTTTCCTAACGTGGGAGTGCACAAAAATGTCTTTTAAAACGTGTATTTTATACTATTTTTTTTCTATTTTGCAGGTTTTTTAATTAAAACATTAATTTATTTTATTCTCGATCAGCACTTGAGCGACCATCTTGTCATTTTTGACGTCTGTATTAGTAGAAATCCCATTCAAAGCGGTGTCGAAATTTTTGCTAGTGGGCCTTGACATTGAAAAATTTTGTTAATATCATAGCAACTAGTCAACAAAATGCGTATCGAAAAGAACCTCTTTTCGACACTACTTAGTGTTATTTTTCAAAATGCGTTATACAGATGAAGAGAAATGTCAAATGTTGCGTTTGTATTATCAAAATCGTAAAAATGCGTGTGCAGCTAGAAGAGAATATAGACGCATATTTCCTAATAGAGAAGTTCCAGACCGAAAAACTTTTAGTAATATAGAGCGGGGATTTACGCAACGAAAATCAGTTCACAGGAAAAAGCGAGTTGCCGCAGTTAATGAAAATGAGAAATTAGACATTTTGTTGTTTTTTCAAGGTAACAGGAATTAACAACTATTAAAAACCTAATGATTTACTAAACTAACACCTTTTAGAAAACCCGAACAGATCCATAGGAGATGCCCGTAAGCATTTTGATAAGTCAGCAAAAAAAAATTCAAAATACGCTTAAAAAGTATGGGTATTTTGTGAAAATATGTTACGAAGGAAGGAACAAGATCGTTATTTTTTTTAATAAATATTATGAACTGACGAGTGCACTTTTACAACTGCGGGCATATTTAATAGAAGAAACACACATTTTTGGGCCGCTCAAAACCAACGAGAATTATCGGAAATAAACTTTCAAGAAAGAAAGTCCCTGCATGGTGTGGTGTGGCATACTAAACGGTCAAATTATTGGCCCTATTTTTTATGAAGGTTCCCTAACCGGCGAAAGGTATTTGCAATTTTTAAATCAGGAAATAGAGTTCTCTTGGATATGATCCAATTCGCCAATATGCTCAAATAATATGGCACCAAGATGGTGCCCCACCTCACAATGTTATGCCTGTGGTTAATTTTTTAAACAATAGATACGAAACAGGGAACCGTCCACTGGCCACCGAACAGTCTAGATCTCACGCCTTTAGATGCGTGTTTGTGGGGGTATTTAAAAACAAGGTTTATGCTCAGAGAAGTACCAATATTGAAGATCTCAGGGCGAGAATTTTATCCTACATAAACGAACTTAACCAGAACAATGCAATTTTTATTATCAATGCAACAAATAAATTAGAAAGCGACTTCCGAGATTGTTTCAATAGAAACGGTGGGCATATTCAACAATTGTAATAGTTAAGTTTTCTATTATCAAACATGTTAAGATATGTTTGTATATAATAATAAAAAATTATTAAAACATTGATTTGTTTTATTTAAATCAACTTTCAAAGTTAAATAGCTCGGAAATGGCTTAAACAAATGTAGACAAATTATATATTTTTGTAATCGGAGAACAAAGATCTTTCGTCCTGAGCAGAAATATACAGGGTGTTCCATTTAAAAAATATATATTTTCTTGTTTTTCGCACTTTTTGCAACACCCTGTATAAACAAAAATATGTTTTCTGAAAACTACTTCTCGAGCACTACAACTTTCATATTTACATTTTTTTTCTACACAGTGGCACAAAAAAGTTAAGGGGGGTGGGAAAATATAAAAAATGACCCTGTACTTCAAAGGACAGAAAGGCAGTATCCATACCAAGGGTTTGCATATAGAAACTGTTATTGAATGAACAATAGGTGTTATCAAATAAGAAGGTTATGAGATTAATACATGCAGATTGATTTATATTGCAATGCAAACTAATGCGGTCCCAATTATTGTATATAGCTCTATGTACAGCATTTATATGTACATTCCTAAACTAGGATCTCACATCCCCGCTAGCCAAGACACAATTCGCCCCAAGTCTGAACTTTCTCCAGGTCTTGATTAATTGCTGTAATCTGCTCCTGTCTGCGGTGATAAGTCTCAGTAGCTGGTAATGGTTTATCTGATCTAAATTGGGAGACAAGGGTACTGTCATCTGCAAAACTGTAAACAGGATTATCCGTTACGGTCAGCAGCACGATGGCAGGTATTCCGTCCGGTCCTGATGTTTTTTGAGTATCTAGTTCTTTAAAGATTTTACGAATATAACGGTGTTGAAACTTGACTTCTGCCATGGTAGTGTTGATATGCGATATGATGAGGAGACTTGAGGGACATCTAAGGTAGAGTGCGATGAAAACATTTTGGCGAGCATGTTTGCTTTTTCCTTGGCTGTAGTCGCCGTGATGCCACGTTCATCTATCAAAGGTGGGAGAGACTTTTTTGTAAAGTTATTACTTACTGTCTTTATTACCGAGCAACCGAGCACCGAGCAGAAATTCCTGGAGCCACTGGGGCATTGCAAATGTTTATTCCTGATCCTTTGATTGTGTTTGTCCTTAGTTTACTAACCATCTTTCTAAATACATACATACGTAAATAGATACATTATTCATAATATGTATCTATACCTATAATATATAGACACCATGCTTTTACATGCATATTTAAAATCATACATATACTTGCCAGATAATTGACCGATTTCAATAATTGGCAGTACCGCTGGCCCCAACCAATACCCATTAATAGTGTGTTGCCCTAACACCCGCCAATTATCATCCACTGTACTCTCCTTATAGAGCCGGCAACAGCGTAAACAAAACAAACGATTAGTTTGCGAATTTGCCGATAATGGTTGCGGTAATTAGTGTTATTTTGTTGAATTTTCCTGAAATCGGAACTATTTATGTGCTTTTAAGTGCGTGAAACTTGTACCTAATATTTCGTTGTATATTTCGGTTTCCATTTTTTCTTGTTGGGTGTATTTTTAAATTCGTAAAACAATATATTTCGAAAGACTTGTTGCTTTTGTCGTTTGTGTACAGCCAAAAACATTGGGTATTGGTACAGCACAGTTTGTAACTTTTTGTTCGTGTTTAATTGTATTTTTTATCTCGTTTTCGGATAGTTTTGTGGTAACTGAGCATTCCTGAGGATAATGGAAATTATAAAAATGGGCAAAAAGTTCATATTTTCAGTTTTACCAAGGACGTAACCCAACAATACAAATGGCTAAAAGCTACATCCTTTGAGCTCACAAGCAAGACGAAAGTATGTGAAGCTCATTTTCCATTCAAACACTGGTAACTTTTTTACAATAGATTTACTAAAACCAGGGCTAATAGAGGACTGCATACCATCTATTCTTTAAATTGTCCTACTTATTTATCAAAAAATATCAAAATACGCCCAAGTAAAGATGAAAAGCATAAAAATATTGTTGAGTTAAATTTGTCAAAAGCCCTTGAAATAAGCAAAATTATGTTTGAGGAGCACGAAAAACATACATTTTGATAACGTTAGGGAATTTATTGTCAAATTTTCTACATTTAAACTACCAAAGATTGGAAATTTCAAAACAGACCCTATTGAATATAGATTTGTAAATACAGGCAAATGGCAGGTGGTCGTTATCATATTTCGGTGCGACAGTTGTATGCGACAGAGAACAGACTTAGAATTCAATCTATATTAACACTTCAGTTTGGCAGTTTTGGCCCTATTAATGAGTTACCTGATTATGACCTAGATGAAAATTGCTCTCAACAAGACTTTTCTCAAATTAAAACTTTATTGTCTCAAATTTTAATAAATTATAATCACTTTCAGGATATCAAAGATGTATTTCCCTTAATTACATATTTAGGTGGTTATTTTGCTATATGACGTAAGAGAAGACTAAAATGTGACAACTATAAACAAAAATTGGTATATGACGAGCAATAATGTTGAGGAAAATTTCGATCTCATTAATAAATTAAATCGTGGAGGACTTTTATATTCCAAAGGACAAGTTATAAATGTTATTTTAAGTATTAATAATTAAGAGAAGGTGTGGAATAGTTCACTATATGCATTTAAGTGTAATAATTTTTTTTCGATATTATAAAAACTATATTACTACACCTAGTATTAAACCAAAACTCAAAAATAACTTTTGGGATTTGTCCAGAAGTCTGTCATATCCAGGGTTTTCTAAAATAAGTTTTAACTATTGATAGTTTTCATAAATATTAGTGTATCTATCCCCTTATATGATTAAAATTACACGGCATACGAGGACGACGTCACACGATAAGCACTAAAGCCTTGTTATTAAGTGGGTACCCCTATTGATAAAACCGTTTTTTGATAAATTAGACCACATATTTAGCAAAAATATATTTTTGTCTGATTCCGGAACACCTTCCCCTATGTTTTATAAAATATACCTATGTCAATAATTCTGTGAATACTTAAATATTTTTCTCAATATAACTGTTAAAGCAGAATAGAATGAAATAAAGTTTACATTTTGTAATGCCTATTGAATAGAAATTCTTTAAAATTCTTCTAAAATTAGATCTGGAGCGTTTTTGAATTTATACTAACCTGAACATATTCCTAAAACAAAAATACACACAATTATATGAAACATATACCACTTTTTGTCATGATTAACAAATGCATTAACAAAATAATACCCACATGTGTAAGTAAGCCTAATTTTCAAAAGTAAAATAGGTACTTTATTAAATGGGCCTTATCTGTATTTTAAAATACAATTCAAAATTATAATTACATTTCATATTGGTACTTAAGTAGCTACCTCCTATCCGATATAAGTACCTACCTATACTATATTTCCAACCAAATATTATGTATTGCAATGTATTATTTTGTATTTTATTATCATGTACCAACTCCATATATATTTGAAGGTAATAGTTTAATTTAAGAAAACAAAAATCTATCATAAATTGTCGGTATAGTAAATTTTGTCGCCCGACATTGTAATATTCATATTAAGTTTGGCATCGTTGCACGTTGTATTAGCCGACGATTCCCCGATTTCAAGGTCAAAGCTTAGTCTTACTGACCCAGTTTCGTGTTATCGTGTTTTGTAACATCATCGGAACAGGCAGATTTAGTTAGAGGGCTTCTTCAGCAGATCGTTTTGACTTTGACAATATTTATTATTTTCTGGAATAAAATTTCTATTTAGAGATTGTGAATTAAGTAGTGAATGTACCTATTTAGTGTTGCAAACGTAATAAGATTTAGATACAATAATGTTGGAACATATCGGTCGTTATGCGTTTTTACGTTGTTAAGACGGACTCTTGACTAATTTAACTCAAAAATAAATAATTTAATTTGGTAGTGTCCTAACAGAGAAATAATATAGGTAGGTTTCACATATGATAGATATATTTTTTGAACAATGCACTCCAACAGGTTATTGAACATTTCAGGATTCATCATCTAGGTAATAAAAATCAGGAACAATTTACCAAAAAAAAAATCGAGCACGTTCCCTAGAAGGAAGATTATTGATTTTTCATATAAGAGCATGTGTGGGACGATTTTCAGTTAATATAATTTAAGACTATGACTTATAAATTATGCCATACATTCTGTCAGCTATACGAAAGCTCTAACGAGTGTCTAAATACTGAACTTTTACAATTTAGTTTCGCTTTTTCGTAAACTAAATTATTTCTGTGCAGAACCCACCTTTTAGCTTGTCTATGTTATGCACGAGCACATATATAGTGGCTCGAGTAGTGTAATTAGTGTTAATTAGTAGTAATTAGTTATTTAAACAACAAGTTTTGAAAACGACTTTTTTCACATGGAGGAGACAGTTTATTGCAAGTCGAGCGAATTGTGAAAAAAGGTTTTCAAACGAGTTTTTTTTACAATATTTATTTTCTACGACTGCTATGAAAAGTGTCTAAAAACGCACGTCAAACAGGATCTGAAAATGACTAATTTCACATGATGTATGATACTACTGTGTGAAATTTTTTCACATAGGTTGAGTATGGTTTGGCCAAAATGAGCACGATTGTCATAAAAATTTGAATCAAGTAGGTCGTGATTTTCGGTTGCCTGATTACACTTATTTTAATTTCAACCTGTCAAAAGTATTGTTAGAAAAAATTATCTTTTGCTGTGTAAAAATGGAGACTGATAGTGAATTTGAATGTACACCGCCAGAAATAAAAGAGAAAGCTACAAGCGTCTCGATAAATCTTTTGCCGGAAACTTCAAGATACAGGTACGAGACCACATACCAAAAATTTCAGGGGTGGAAAGCAAGAAACAATGTTAAGTCCTCTTCAGAAAATGTACTGCTAGTATATTTTGAAGAACTATCGAGGAAATATAAAGCATCCACGTTGTGGTCGATATTTTCCATGCTAAAAGCTACCATAAAAATAAAGCACAATATTAATATTACCGATTATATGAAACTACAGTCGTTCCTAAAACGAAAATCAGAAAAATATACACCAAAGAAGTCCAAAATTCTAACGGAGGAGGATTTTTCACAATTTTTGAATACAGCACCGGATCAGCAATACCTGCTAATAACAGTACGTACTGAAAGCAAACTCTACAGTACAAAAAATGTTCTCACCCGTAAACTTGCTAAATGTTTTTAATTAACACATTTAATTTTTTAGGCTGCAGTTGCTATTGGTCTGGCAGGAGCTTGTAGACGTGACGAATTACATAAATTATCAGTCAATAACATGGAAGATTTAAATTCGGCTATGTTGATCAAATTAACAAGTACAAAAAATAATATGCCCCGATCATTTACTCTAACTGGAAACTTCTAGAATATATGTAAAAGGTATGCCCATCTCAGACCCACCAATATATCCGAAAACAGATTTTTCTTAAATTATCAAAATGGAAAATGCACTAGGCAAGTCGCATGGCTACAGAAATAGCCAGTTTTTTGAAACTGCCTAATCCGAGCGAATATACAGGCCATTGTTTTCGGCGCTCATCGGCAACAATACTTGTTAATGCTGGTGAGGATTTACTTATACTTAAACGCCATGGGGGATGGCGTTCTAGTGGAGTGGCAGTAGGATACGTAGACGTTTCAATTGCAAATAAACTAAAAATTGCAAACAAAATTGTGAAATCTGTAAGCCAAATTTCGACGTCCTTATCACAACATGAAATACAAGAATCAGAAACTTACCCGCCGACACCGTTTCCTTCATGTTCACGAAACATAACCGAAAATATAACATACACGAATTCGATTGAAAGACAAAATATACCAGCACACAGTTTCCAAAACTGCACAAATATAACAATTAACTATAACTTTAAATAGAGCTATGTAACTTTATATTTTGTTTTATTAATGTAAAGATAATTTGTTATTTAAATAATAATTATAACACTTTATTGTAACTGAATAAATTATTTGATGTATTTAATTGTTTAAATCCAGCCTAATTATGAATTGTAATTTTATTGCTAAAGTTAACATCTTGCAATTTTCCTAACATATATCAACAACGTCTCTTCGGCTTATACTAAAACTAATACACATAAGCCTTTTGTATGTTTCTCGGTACTATTGGCAAAATTTAACTGTTCCTTGGACTTTAGTAGCTTAATATTATACCATAACAAGTAACACACTACATACTGTCTGTCTAGAGTTTCGAGCTATTACTAAAGTCATAGGAAGTACTGAATTTTAAATAATATTTTGTGGTGTAATAGGGTCAACCTATATTCTTTTGTAATTTTTTATTTGTTAATAGAATACATACTAAACCTATATATCTTGACGGAGGCTACTACCCTTAAAATCCTTAACTTAAAACATGATTTTTTAAGTAAAAAGTAGTGTTCTCTGTTACTAAAACCATGAACAGTGTAGTTTTTAAACATTTGTTAGTTTTACTAATAATAATAAAGGTAACTTATTCCGTAAACTTTAGTAACATGATATTTACCGTAAGACATTACTTATATTACTAACTTATTTTTTTAAAAAGATTGTTCTACTAAAGTTACAGGAACAAACATATTATTTAAAATTATCTATTTTGTGATATATTATCAGATACACATATGCCTATGTCTTTTGTAGAGTTACCTTAAACTTTAGTAATATGGTTTGCTCAAAGTAGGGTTTTAACATTAATATGCTTTCTATTCAATCGCCACTAATCTTACTACAATAATTTAAGTAAATATATTTTTTATTACATTTTATATTATCATATGAAAATATTATTAAATAATAATATTATAAGTTTGAACCATAATTTTACTCACGAATTCTAGAAGGCTGTGGCAGCAACTATTACTCGTAAGCAAACTGTCAAAACAATAATTCATGCAAAAGGTTGTCACAAATTTCTATATTTACAATGAACAATATTTACAAAAGTATTCCTTGTGTAAATTTTGCGAAAGTGTCGAAGAAATAGATAAACAACACAGTAACATGCCACTTTTAAAATATTTAGTAAAGAACGCTGGTATAGATCTATTGAGAAATAACCTGTTTAAAAAGATACAAGAAACTCTTGTTTTTATGCAACCATCGGTAAACCGCGTGAGGAATACAAAAAGAAATAAAATAGTATCCAAGTACTATTTGCACGTTCTTAAACATCGAAATTTTATGGTCAGTACTAGCAAAGTTCCGAGTCCTACCTATTCGCCTATGAAACGAGAAGATGTGTTCCAAGAATACCATAAAATACTTAATGTTTTATTAAAAACACAATAAGGAATATGTCTGTTGTTTTTTAATTATTTGTTGAATTTATTTAATAAAATTCCTTATTTAGAAAACGATGCAATAAGTGTGCTTTTTTTAAAATAATTCATAAACAATTCGTTAATGTCAACCTCGTTAGTGTCAACCAGTCAAAAATATTTTATTTTCTGTCATTTACTTTTGACATAAGCGTGTGAAAACTTTTCACACGGCGCATGAAAAATTTTCACACAGTCGTGTCAAAAGTTAGAAGATTAAAAATAATAAAAATCGCATAATAATCCTTATTTTCTGCAGCCGTAGAAAAAGTATCGTGTGCAACACGTTTGAAACTGACTCTTCCCACACTCGTATGACTTGTAGCACTCGCCTACGGCTCGTGCACAAACCTCATACTCGTGTGCAAAGAGTCTTTTTCAAAACTTGTTGCACAATATACTATTCTACAACTGCAAAATAAAGCAACCAAGTACGTAATTTGTATTAGGAACACAAACTATCTTTACATCAAAAATAAAATCTACTAAGACTAAGTACTCTTAATATTTAATGTTACTTGTTACTTGCTTGATGACAATCGCAGATCGCAGTTACCTGTGTCCTGTCAGGATGACAGGATCCAAATATAAATAGGTAACTAATAGTAGCGTGCGAAAAAGTTTTTCACACGCTGTGTGAAAAAACGCCATTTTCAGAGGTTGTCTAGCGTGTTAAAACTTCATTTTCAGAGGTAGTTGTAGAAAAAATAAATTAATTATATAAGTAGGTACCTACGAGTAGATTAGAGTAATTCGAGGAGAAAGTATGTCTAAATGAAGCCTGGCAAAGAGATTATATGCAATCAATTAGAAGTTTAGCCATCCTTGATGGCATAGGCACCAATTTACATACTTATATCACGGTTGTACTTTGCTTATATCTTTTTGCTGTTATTTTATCTTAAATCAAACCGATAGAAAATTATTTTGTCACCCGGCGCCTTCGCCATCATTATTTTGAAACAAAGATTGGCAAGCGTTTGCTTTAATATACATAAAATGTATGTATATTCAACTGACATTGCAAATATTGGGGAAAATATGTAGTTCTCAGTGGCGTGCCGTGCCTCGTAAGCCGGGCGGGACAGAACACTTGGGGGGCGGGCGGGCGGTGGTAGAGAGGGTTCCTGTTTTGTTAAAAATTATTTTCAATAACTGCTTTTAACTCATAGATAATTTTTAATTTCAGTAATTCAATAAAAATAAAATAAAATCAAAATAAGACAAGAAATATTATTTTTTCTTAAGTAAAAATGTTATCTACAATATCATTCTTCGGGTTTCAATTGTTTTAAACTTATCTAGCAAGGATTTTAGATCCAAAAAGTATAATTTATCTGACTACATGGTGAAACAAATTCGCTTCTCACCATTAGGATCTCGGAAACCATAAGAGATACGAAGTATGTTAAATAGGGGTAAAGTTGCGCAATTTATAGGCCATTGATATGCCGTTGAGAAATTTAGAAAATTCCGACTAGTTCCGGAGATATCCGTAATAAACCGAAAATCAACCATTTTATTTTTATTTCTTCCTGATTTTATTTGAAGAGATAATATAACATAAATTTAACATTATTATTGCCACTTTTTCTCCTTTAGAAGATGTCAGTATCAAATTTTAAATCTGACATTTCGTGTCTGGGCCTCCATCATCAACTTCATTTTTTTAAATACGAACCTGGATTTTTTATTTAATTTTTTAGACGCCTTTGGTCTCCCAAAACCAACGATGTACCACACTTGTCCAATAGCGGTAACAAATATTCTCATAAGTGAAATCGGGTCAGAAAAGATCGCCCCATTTCTGTCTAATACATTACCTCATATGGAAAAAATCCAGATTTGTTGATTTATTGATAAGTGTGATACATCGTCGGTTTTAGGAGACCAAAGGCTTCAAAAATAATAAACAAAAAATAATAATGTTAAATTTATGTTAAATTATCTCTTCAAATAAAGACAGGAAAAAATAAAAATAAATTAGTTGCGTTTCGGGTTTTTACGGATATCTCAGGAACTAGTCGGAATTTTTTAAATTTCTCAATGACTTCCAAATTGCGAAACTTTGTCCCCATTTAACAGGCTTCGTATCTATTTTGGTTTCCGAGATCCTAATGGTGAGAAGCGAATTTGTTTCGCCCTGTATAGACAATAGTGATAAACTATTTAAGCGATTTTCCGCCATTGTTGTCCTATTACATGTTTTTATTTGCTTTAGTCTGCTAAAAGATCTTTCCGCATTTGTACTACTATAACACCTAAAGTTAAATCGAGAGTTAAATAAATTCTAAACAACTTTCACTAGTAATCTCCCTAGTGCTACCGGAAATATTTCCGTGAGCATGATTCTTTTTTTAAATTCATGCTCGAGGAGATATTTCCGGTTAATAATTCAAGAACGTCGGAGATTCGGCAAGAAAATTTCACACCAAAATGATATAAAAAATTAGGTATAGCATGACATTTTCCTTTAGAAAATCCAGTAGGAAACTAAAACTACCAAGGAGGCTCCTGGCTCTGTGCCGGTCAACAGGTAAATTATGAGTCATTGGCTAAGAGCAATTTCACGTTTTTGCTTTAGTTTTGTGGCATTTTTGTAGAATGTCTCGTTTCCGGAAAGAATGTGTGGAAATTATGCGACAAGAAGTTCAGAATTTAACACCATAAAATACTAAAAGGAATAAGGCAAGTGTATGGAAACAGTTCATAGAATTTTGTAGCGAAACATTTTACAAAATTGTAAATTTTCTATTGAACTGTTGGCTCATATATTGCAAGATTATTTATTTCATATAAAAATAATAAATGGAGCCGATTATAAGGAAAGCGTCGTTAAATTGATGTGGAATCTCACCAAACAATTATTATTGCAAGAAATGATGTTCTCCAAATTCCAGATTAAATTTAATCCATTTTCCGATATTGAATTTGTAGAAGCTAAATCAGCTTCTGATCTGCATGTAATGCTAAGCGTCAACAATTACAGATGGATCCTTTTAAGAAAAAAATAAATTCTGGAGCATTATTATCGAATTGACATGTGGGACGAGGACACGCCAGAGAGTTTTCAACGCAAGTTTTCCCCGCTTCTTTCCGAGAACTGGCCTGGCCAGGTGGGGAAGGATGTTCAGCTAGTGTAAAATACTTTGTGGAGGAAAAAGATAGCAAAGCAAGATTTACAGGCAAGAATATAATCCACTTTTCTCAAAAACTACCCAAGGACAATCCAAGAAATTGGCAGACAGCAAATAGCTGATTACTAGTGATTACTAATTCTTCCAAACCTGAAGTATGCCCTGCTCGTCTTTTTTAAAAAATGATTTAAAAAATTGGTAATATTGTCACAACTGGCAGATTATTTTTAACTGGAAATCCAAACTAGAAGCATCCATAGTCAAAGGGATGGTATAAAAATTATCCTGTCGGGAAAAATATATATATATGGTTAAAATCTGCTGCCAATGAGGTCGGCATTGGTACCAAGAAAGTGAAGATCACTAACCTTTCAGCAAGGGTAACTGGAGTTTTCAGCTTAGCAAATAGGGGATCAGCCAACAGCAGCTGATATAGGTCACAGGACATACCAATAGCCAGTCAATTAAGCCTTTTACGCAAATGGGCATTGAACATCATAAAAGCGTTATGACGGCATCATGTTATATGTGCCGTGGCGTTATATACAAGCTATGACAGACATCCCCAGTGCCAGTCTCAGTATCTCATCAGGTTTAGAAAATCAACCAGGAATTGTTTATATTAACTGTGTGTTTAACATTAATAATAATTAATTATCACAATAATGAAAACAATCTTAATAATAATTACTTAATTATTTATAATATGGGTCATCTAACTTTGATTTTAATATAGCTCAATAAATATTTTCAATATATTGATACAGATATATCTGTTTATATTATGTTGTTTCTTTTTTCGCTCTTTTTTTGTAAGGTATGTATATATATATTTATATGTCTCTATGATGTTTAGATAGGCAAACCGGCGTTTTTTAT
>MU183843.1:54065-82984 GCA_016904865.1 Pissodes strobi | reverse complement strand
ATAATATTGGCGAAATAAAACGTGTTACTAAAAACTAATTGTTTACAGATCAGAAGTGGGATAACCTACGTATCGTGTTATTTGTTGTGGAGAACGGTCAAATACGCGATTTCGGCGAGTTAAATCGCAGTGGCATCTTCTTCTTTTTTTGTGTGAGTGGCGATATCACAAAAACTCATAACAAAAGGCGGGCGTTTGTTGCTATTCTTGACAGTGGATTGACATTTGGCTATTTTTCAGATGTTCACGATAATAATAAACAAGTGTGTGCTAATTAATTAGTGATTATTGTAAAAATTGTGGCGTATTTTAACTGTGTTTATTGGCATTGGTGTTTAATAGGCTTTTTTCAAGTGATTTCCTATGGAGGAAGGCAGAAGTGACGAGTTAGAGCTCGATTACGAGTTGGAATTGAGCGACGGTGACCACGGCGAAGGCGATTCGGCGATGGAAGACGAAACAGTCTCCATGGTACATAAGCTGTTGAAAGGCGGTTTGGCAACTAGTATCCAGCAGATTGTGGCGACCGAAATGGCAAAGGCGACAAAGCAAAAGGCGGCCGAAATGGTAAAGGCGGCGAACCAAAGGGCGGCCGTTGGTACTGGCGGTACCAAGGGCATCAGAAAAGGCGATAAATCAGGTGAGAGCGTTCCTCAGGCGGTAGTAGAGCATGCTTGTAGCGATAGGGCGGACTCCGCTTGCAGTTCGGGCTGTATGGGGTCAAGGGCAAGACCAGGCGGCGACTTTATTGACCCTTTCTATCCTGATAGCCAGGACTGTAACGTAGTCAGGTAGTTGAGCAAAATTGATCAGTTGGGCGATATTCATGAATGGTCGAACTATGAGAGAGCGTATTTTATGCAGGCGGAATTGCAAGGCGCAGCAAGGGGCTGGTTTAATCGGCTTGATGAATATGACCTCTCATGGGAAGACTGGAAGGCGGCTCTTAGGAAGGCGTTTCCTAGAGTGCATGACTTTGCTCAGCTGCTCAAGGAGATGATAGCGAGGGTTAAATTGGACGGCGAAACCATGACCCATTATTATCATGATAAAATGGCGTTGATCGAAAGGTGTGGGCTTTCAGGCACAAAGGCGCTTTCATGTCTGATTGACGGTCTACCTCTCGATCTACAGGCGAATGCGAGGGCATTTGGTTGCTCTTCCCCTGGCGACCGATATTGTGAACATGGAGGGTATCCAAGGCGTATTATTTCCAACCGCTGACGCGGGCTGGCCTTTACTAGTAAGGCGTTTGCTGACTTTTTGGCGAGGCGAGGTGTAAAACACCAAGAGCGAATGTTCAGGTTGAAAGGTGCATGCGAATCTGACTGGCGAGGTGCAAAGTGCGAATGGTCAGGTTGACAGATGCATGTGAGTGAGTCTGACTGGCGAGGTGCAAATGTTGGCGAAAGGCGAGAGCTATGGCGATTTAAGGTCCACATTCTGTTGGGACAGCAAAAGGCGAGTGAGAATCTGACAAAGGCGTAATATAAAGGTGATATTCGATAAAAGGCGTAAGGTTGCAATCACAGGCGAAACTCTTAGTGTAGGCGATTTAGTGTTATGCACAGATCGATAAGATCTGGTTGATTTACTGGCGAGTTAAATTAATGAGGGCATTAATTGTTGCAGGATGGCCGAATGTAACAAGCAAATTTTGGAGAGGCGACGTGCGACGTTCAAATAGGCGAGGAGTGACAACCCTGGAAAACGAATGGCGCAGGAGTAGAATCGAATCTGTGTTATATAATACGGAGTATATAGATAGATTAGAAATAAGGCGTAGATATAGTTATTGTACGATAGCAGAGTCGACTCATGGCGTTATGTAATTATGATAACTGTACTGGCGAAGGTGTAAGGCGGAAGTAAGAGTGGCTGTAATAATATTGGCGAAATAAAACGTGTTACTAAAAACTAATTGTTTACAATATATTTATATGTATCACGCGGTATAGCAATCTTAACTCGACTCTATTTTAAAATTGGAGTTGTAGTGAGTGTAAATAATATTGCGGCAATATTCCTGTCAAAAAATTCTCTGAAAATTTCATTATCTGTCAAAGTTGACATTTTAATAATAAAATACCTGCTAGTCATTATTGTGTTTAGCCAATCATATCAAAATTATGAGATAATACTGACCGAGAATAACAACCGCGGAGAAGCGACAACATAAATCCCGCCCAAAAATTTGTAGTGGGAGGTAAACCGGCCAACTGTCATTTCCACGTGCTTGTCGGTTTAGTTTAGTCCGAGATTTGTTCAGTACAGTCGTCAACGACAAAATTTTTGCATGGCCCGCCAGTTTCCTTTGGTTTGTTTGTGTGTTAATTATTATTGAAGTGACTTCTTTAGCGAGGGTAAAGTCAGAAAAAATTAAACGCTTATCAAAGTGAAACGCTTTCCAAAGTGAAACGCCCCTTTAATTAAGCATGTTCCAGTATCGCTGGAGGGCTTAAATTTTCAAGACATGTAGCCAGGGTAAAATGAGGATTCACTTAGTCTCAACTTATTTTAATAGATTTGGTTAATTTGGGTTAGGTAGTCGTCCAATCAACGATACGAAAATTTCGTAACGCGAGACGAAAACATAAACCATGTCATGATGCTACCTTAAACCAAAGAAGTATTCACTTCAAAAATGTTAGAACGCGACAAATCAGTAAACTCTGAGTTAAACCGTTAAATCCTAAAAGATAACTTCTATTCATAATACATTTCTAATAAAGTAGATAATAAACATGTAACTAATTACATGTTTTATCGGTGTATAGCATTTCTTTTCCCTTCATTACATTTCCCTCAGTGTATTAAACCGGTCATCTGTCGCATATGACAAACTGAACTTGGCTCTCCAACGTCAAAGGTGCTGACGGCTTTTGTCGCTTCTCTGCGGTTGTTATTCTCGGATACTGCACTAGTGCAAATTATTGATACAAAAAAATATTGAGAGTCTGCTAGTACTCGAGACTGTTGTGTAAACATATCCTATAACGACATCGGTTGTAAAAAAATGACAACAGCACGTTGTGTTCCCAGGCGGTCACCCATCCAAGTACTAACCATTTACATTTTAGCTTGTTCATAGAATAAAAACAACATTCGCATTTATAATATTAGTTAGGATTCTTTAATAATACTTACTGGCAGCTTCGGAGTGGATTAATTCACTGCACAAATTCGACACGAAAATGTAATGCCACCAGAAATAACATCAACATATGGACACAGCTTATTTCTTATTTACCTAGTCATCTTGGGCCGAAATTCTTTGATTTGGGAAAGTAAATAACCAAATTTTGCAAATTTTAGAAGAGGGCCATGATTAAATATTGTTTTAAATTAAAATAATAATATGCTCTTTTTTCGTCTTAAAACCGTTTAAAAACGATTTTAAATGGCAAAATCGTATAAAAATCCGAAAATTCGGACTTTTTTAGGACGATAGCCGTGGCTTCGAACGAATTTGTCGTGGATTTTGAAACGAAAATTAATTTTAAATTCAACCGTCCATTAAAAATAAGCTGTGCTATGGATCCAAATACACTACGAATATAATAATTAAAAATAATACTTTTGACGGTTGACCAAAAATAGTACACATACAATTACAATTGTTTTTAATTTAAACAACAAATAGATATTAAATTAAAAATCATTACATTTTATTAAAACTAGTTATTAAAGTTGTGACAATGAAAAACACAATAATTATTAAAATTATTTACGCAGCAGCCTATGAACTTTGACCGGAAACAACGCTACTTGAGGCCGAAGTTGAAAATGAAGAAACATTGAGCTCGTTCAAATTCCTATTTTCTCTCGTTTTCTTTATCAACTCTTCGTGAAAGTCTTTGTCCAGTTGTAAGGAAGGTTTTATTGAATTTACTTTGCCATGATCCGTAATTTGTGTTAACTGATTTTCATTTACTCGTAGCTAACTGCTTACGGTAGTGACCCGATGAGAATGATTAGTAAATTTAAATTTTGTGATGTACAGGCCAATCTTTTTAGCTGAAATGCTTGTCCACTTTGAGAGTTCGTTCCTACCAACCGGACAGTTTTTGTACCATACGCCATTTTTTTGCCAATCCAGATTACTAGTGAGAAAAAGACGGTTTATCTTTATAGTGCTTCCCCTTTTTGAAACCAATTTTCTGTACAATGTGTAAGAAAAACAGTATTTTTTATTAACAAATTTTGAGGAAATGTTAGAAAGATTTCGTATGATAAAACATGGAAACATTTCTTCTGAAGCCCAATTGGTGTATTTTCGTCATAAAGTGTCAATATTCTCAAAAATAATTCAACGTAACTGAATGCTGACGAACTGGTTTTTCATTTTTCTGGCTCAGCCTGCAATTTCCGTCGAACAGCGTCCCTGGCATCTCTTGCATACTTGAACTTGAACCTTATATCTGCAAATGAATCTATAACAACTCCAAAAGAACGGCTAAATTTTTCTTGAACTAGTTTTGCAACCACATTCCACGTAGTCTTTATAACACGGTCTTTGTAGTATGACCCATCTTTTTTGCGCATATTACTTGCCCATTCTTTCAAAATTCCAGCCAGATTTTCTATGGATGTTTTTTTTTCAATACGTATAAGATTGTAGGTAACCTCTCTGGAAGCAGAACTCTTCAAATTATTTCCATATAGACTCTTTGATTTTTTTTGTAATTTTTGTTGATGTAAGTTCTTCTATATTTCTCTCAATTTCCGTCGCAGAGGCATTCCCGAATCGCGACATTCTCGTTTAGTGATGAGCAAATGCAAGACCAAGACCAAGACCGGTTTAGTCTTGGTCTTGGTCTTGCATATTATTATGTAGTCTTAGTCTTGGTATTGCAGTCTAATAAGTGGTCTTGGTCTTGCAGGGTCCAGTCTTGATCTTGGTCTTGCTCCAAGACGCTTCCAAGTCTTGCACTTTTTTGGTAGGTTTTTGCTGGAGGCAATTTTTACAAAGATAATTAAAAAAATATATTTTTTAAGTCCTTTAAAGTAAATAAAGGTTTAAAGAAAAGTACATTATTTGTCAGTATAAAAATTTTGGATTTTGCAATATTAAGTACCATAGCGACAAATTTTAACTAGTAAATCAGGTAATTTTTTTAAGTTGAAATACCAAAAAAAACTCATTTCGAGTTAAGGAATCACTTGTTTAAGTTTGTCCGTGTAATATTGAAACATCCTGTGTATTTACCTTAGAGTATAAGATTATTTAATCCGAGGTATTTACAGTTATAAATTGCGGCGTTAACAAAAGAACTATTTTATTTAAACGTGCATTTAATTTTTTAATACATGGTTACCCATAATTGAGTTGAAATGTAAATATTTATATTTATGTCTCTTGATAATAAGATGCAGTTATTCTGAATTTTTTTTTAAATATTTTCCTATAAAAAAATTTCATAATTTTGAAAAAATATATATATTTATCAGTCACTGGATTTTACGTCCTTCTATAAAAATCGATTCTTAGCAGGCCCGTTAGCTGGGCTTTGAAATAAATCAAAATTATTATTGCTCAATGAAGAGATGCACTTCAGTTTTATACATTTCTGAGCAAATGACAAATTCGGTAATAATTGTACCGACTCGCGTGCGGTAAAGTGTACTTTGCTTCACTCATTATAGGATTAGAAACTTGAAAACTATAAGTGCTAGAAAATAGGTTTAATGGAAAAAGCTGTATGCTATTTAATTTCTAGTTCAATGCTGCTTTAATAATGATTCCATCTAGTCACCATCCAAAGATGGTGACCAAAATGTATAATTTAAGTGGTGTTTGTAGGATTATTGGTCAGGTATCATGAAAACCAATTACTATGTATTGCCAACGTTTCGACTTATATTAACTCATCATCGGGGCTCTGTTAAGGGGGGAAGGCTACTTTTAGAATATTTAGTTCAATTTTACAAATTGAAAAAAAAAGGAAACAAGAGCCGTGAGCCCAAGAACGAAACCTTTCTTAAGTATCACCATTGCTTAATAAAATACAAATATATAAATAAATAAACAACACACAAAACAAAAAAAAAACGGGTTAACGAAATTAAATAACAGAAAGGGTTTCTAATGATAAAATATGTAATGCATATACATGTCATAGAAACCATTATTTCTTGTTAAAAGAAAAGCAAAAATTCATGAAACTTACCAATATTGTGCTTTTCTCTCGTACAATTAACATTCATAACTCATGACAGGATTAAAATAGATAATATGCGGATTACAATGAACAAATTTACAAACAACAAAGAACAATTAAAAAAGCAACAACCAAATTACACAGCGTAATACAAGGACGACTGTTGAACTCTGTCTGTACTATATTTTATCGAAAAAAATATTATAGTAGGTACAAACAAAAATTTAAAAATTACAGAAAATCAGAAGTTTTTAATAATAATTTTTTTTTGTTTTTTGAAAATATGTCGAAAATTAATAGAGATAAATAATATTCATCATTATATAATTATAAATTAATTAAGAATAATTCATTATCAGAACTAGCAATTAAATATCTTACAACGATGGCCATTTAACCAATTTTTGATCTATAGTTTTCAAGATCCCAAATACATTCCTATCCTTTTCGGACACACTGTATGTGAAGAACCCAGGATGATGCTTCAAAATTTCACTTTATAGCATCAGAATATGCGTATTATTATAGCCTCCAAAGGGTAAGGCCAAAATCACATCCAAAAATCGCTCACCATCTCCCGGTCTATATGCAAGAAAGCTTGGAGAAATGTATTGACATTTGTGCAATTGGTTTAAAATCCAAATTAGATTTTTGTAATTATGACCATAATTTTCCTAAAAAATTTGGCTGCTATTTTTACGTAAATACATACTTGTTCATTTACATACATTCCCGCGTGGCAAATAGTAAATACGATCTAACTTTCCCTGCATGTATCTCACAAACAAAATCATCTTTGACAAACATTTATGGAAAGTTTTTTCTCCATATTTTCACCCAACAATTTCGATCCCAGAATTAAGGGCAATGTGTCAACAAATAAAATTGGCGAAAAAAAACGCAAGACAGCAAGACTCTTGCGTAAGTCTTGCAATACTAGGTCATGGTCTTGCACGGCTCGGTCTTGGTCTTGGTATTGCAGACCTGGAACTGGTGTTGGTCTTGGTTTTGCTTTTTCTGGAAGATCAAGACCGCAAGACCAAGACCAGACAGTCATCACTATTCTCGTTTAAAGCACAAATCTAAAAATTTAAAACTCAAATTTATAACTATAACAGTAAGTGACAATGACATGAATTTTCATTATATACAAGGGGTAATTATATTGATTCATAAAATTTTCTGATAATATATAACTTTTGCAATGAAAATTACCTATAATTTTCGCCAAATATTCACTTATCCAAGTTAAACTGAAAAACACCACTCGTGCACTAACGTGCACTCGTGCGTTCTTTCAATTTAATTTGCATTCATGCATATTTAACGAAAATTATCCGTAATTTCCATTGCACCAGCACCTGTTATATTAAAAAGGCACTATGTAAACATTGAATTTTTATTTAATAACAGAAAAAAAACGCAGTAATCTATTAACTTACAAGTTATGACAATTAAATACGCAGTTGTTAACAGGGCATCTCTTTTGAATCTGTAGGTTTGAAGATGTTGAGGGTTAACTAAGCGCCACATTCTCCAAGGTGCAGCATCATTCTGTGTTCCAGCATCTCTCATTTTCGTAAAAAGTGAGTTGTGAAATCCTGAATCTAACTACAGATAAGGTTTGATGGAACCAGTCATTTTTACTACTTGAGAATGACTGGTATACTTAACTGTTTTGTCGTCTATCTTGAAAATGTCGGTGCTATCAATCGGCGAATTTTTGAATCATATGTCATTTACTCAGGATTCGATGTCAAAAAAACTGTCCGCTTTAAGGTTAGGACCTCCCTTAAACACAAGTCTTTTAAAAAGCCTAAAAGGGAAAATATCTGGATTTACTTCATTTTAAACCAAAATGTCTGTTAAATGTCGAGCTCCACCTTGAGCAGTTTTTGAGGAGACAGGGTTATACTTTACACGGTTTAATCCATCTTTCTTAAAAATTCTAATAGACAGTATGCAGGTTCCCCATCATGCCAAGCAAGCTCATAAGAAACGACATGAAAAAACTTCTTCTGCAAGCCTTACGGTGTGTTTTCATCCCATATTTTCACCATTTTCAAAAACTGCTCATAATTAAATGCACTATACTTGCTCTCTTTTCAGTTTTCTTTTCTACAATTTTTAATGCAGCATTTCGAGCATCTCTTGTGAGATTGAAATAATTGTCAGTAAAAGCATCTATCTTTCTACCATATTCATTAAAATATTCTCCTTTTATTAATTTTGCACTAAAAACGGAGTTTTATCAACAATACCGACACAGAATTATTGCACTCGACGCGCGTTTCGCGAACCATCTTAGCATCATCAGGAGATGATTAAAACTTTTAATCATCAGTTTAATCACCTCCTGATGATGCTAACATGGTTAGCGAAACGCGCGTCGAGTGCAATAATTCTGTTTCGGTATTGTGGATAAAACTCCGTTTTTAGTGCATGACGGCCGATGGTTCCAAGCACCAACATAATTTTGCACCAACATTCCACATGGTTTTATTACGGCCTTTTTATACTCATCACTATTTCCTTTTCTCATATTAGCTGCCCAATCATTCTTTAAGATAACCAAAAATCGAACGGTGTCCGGACCCAATACGTAAAAATTTTCTTTGCAAAATGATTCAAACTGCGCCCATATCGACGATCTTGAAGTCAACTTGGAAAATATTAAATACAAAGGTTTTTCAACGGAAACCTATTTTTTTCATACATATCTAAAATCCCCACGAATCCCATGGGCGGAAGTTGGAGATAATTAGGGTTGCCATCTTGAATTTTGCCATTTTTTTGAAAAGTTCATTTACTCGAAAACGTTGCGTTTTTTTTGAAAAATATGAAGAATAAAAAAAGTTTTAAAATCAAAAACTACTTATTCTTGTATTGCGTTTTCTTTATTACATACAGGGTGTTTGTGACGAGTGTCAAACAACGTAAAAGTAATTATTTTGCCTATTATTACAAGAACTGTTATTAATTCGGAGTAACAAAAACTACAATATCAAAATACTTAATATTTACACAAAATTTAAATATTGTCCCTCAACGAATTAAGTAATATACTAATTTTTTACGGGGAGAATCAAATGTTGAATAACATGCTTAACTGGATAATTAAATACCATCATGCTAGATGTCTATTTTTGATATGACAGTGGCACCAGGGCCGTATTACCCACTAAGCTAACTAGGCTATAGCCTAGGGGTGCGCAGGCAGTAGGGGAGCCGCGCCGACCGATACCCTAAACTATCCCAATGTCCAATTTTCTATGTTAAATATCATAAGTACAATTTATGTTCATTACAACAATACCCTATTTATTTAATTGAAAAGGTTTACTTAATAAAAAAAAAATACAAAGTATTACAAATTAAACCACTCTTAGTTCCTATTTTTATCGCGGGCACCACACCACCTCGCCTTGGTAAGATGATAATATTTTGATTTTACTAGATATAATTTCACGCTGTTTCATATTTATACAGATAGAATATTTATATTTTTAAATTTTATTAGATTTAGTATGCAGTCAGGAGAACGATATCACAAAACAAGTGTTTTCATAAATCTTCGAAAAAAACTCTAACCAAGCAACTGCGCGAAATACACTAAATAGAGTGAAAACCATAGGAGAAGCACTTTAACTCAACAGAAGATAACAGACCTATCAATTTTAGCCCTTCAATCCGGCACTAGTCCAAACACAAATATCACTAATTCTCCTAACTTTTGTCACAGAAGAAAAAACAATTAGAATCTCATTTCTAATATTTTTCGTTAGTACGCGCACCCTCGACGCGCATCGTAAATCAGCCATTATTCGTGAGGAATCAGTGTCGCCCGACCATCGCTGTAAGTTAATTATTATATTTCACCAGTGCCTGCGTGCTGCGTGTTTTGTATTGTGACATTACGTTCTGCTAGGTGCTAGTTTTTTTGTTTTTATTTGGTTTCGTGAGTTTGTGTTAAAAGTATTTTGAAAATATTTGAACGATATGAATAACAGAAGGGGAAAACATGTTTGCAACATATTTTGTTCGATATCTACTATGTAGGTGGGCGTTACAATTTGTATTATTTGGTGCATTTTTACATATCGTATTGTACCCGGGTCTATTCAACATAGTTGAATGCGAGATAAGTAAAGTTTTTATTTTGCCAATGCGTCCGATGCTAAAAAAATTACGGACATTTGAGAGGAAGGTGCGTCATGAAAATTAAAACACAGATTCCTAATACACCTAATGCATTAGAGAAAACGTGCCAAATTATTAGAGAAAAACGTGCCGGACTCAGCCTGGAATTCACGGGGGGAAAGAGTACGGCAGAGAAACCCTCGATCTAAATTCCTAAACCGAATTATGCTGATAACCTTTATTGGTATAATAATTAATTAAATTACTGTCTCCCGTACCACAATTCGTAGTTCCACACTTGTAACAATACATTTAAAACTGAAGGGGTTGTTGTTAGTTAGCGAGACGCCATTGGAACGTACTCAGGTCCTGGATTACGGAGGCTACCCAGCTATTTGGTTGCAAATTGGGCCAATATCTCTAGAATGATCATTACATTTATAACCAGGATTTTCTCCCGTCATTATGGTAGGAAATGGTTAGTAGATTGATCAAGGCCCTTGCATACACTCTCAGTCATACTAAAATTAAAATCCTAGCACGAAAAGACAGCAAATAATACATTTTCTGTTTTCATTTAAAGCAGTATTGTTCACAGCATAAAACGATTTCATTACACATGTTATGCCATCAAATATGAATTATACATGAGAATAAAAGAAATACTTGTGCAAATTATGTTGATAACAATATTATAAATTTCATTTTACTGACCTGTAATTAGGGGTTCGCGAGACCGAGACCGAGACCGAGACCTGGCAAGTCTCGGTCTTGGTCTCGAAGAAAAAATGTAGTCTCGGTCTCGGTCTCGGGTCTCGAAGCTCGAGACCGAGACCGAGACTACCTTGGTCTCGGTCTCGGTCTTGTCTCGGTTTGGTCTCGGTCTCGGTTTGAGCAAATAAAAAGTAATTAAATAATTTACTGTTTTATTTCGTTAATAACACAAACGTTCCTTCGGAATGTTAAGTTAATTGAAACATCTAATAAGTGTCTTTTGTGTATCAGTTCTTGGTGTAGATGTGATATTAGGGATAAACTTCTTAAATAATTTTACATTTTTTGTTTGCAACAGTTGTTTGGATAATAATAGTTAACTTAAATAGGTACCTAATAATATTTTAATATATTTCATGTTAGTTTCTAAATTGTTGTTTTGATATAAAAATGCTTACCTCTAATGTAGGTAGGTATACAAGTGATAAGGATTTTTAAGTATGTACAGGGTGTCCCAAATTCGAGCCTCATCATTGGGATCTCGGGAACTAGAAGAGGTACGAGGTCGGTTAAATGGAGGCAAAGTTGCGCGATTTGATGCTGATCAAAATGCCACCTTACAAGTTTAAAAATTCCTAACACTTCCGAAGATTTTTGAAAAAAAAACGAATATTCGCGATTTCATTTTTATTTTTTTATGGCTTTATTTGAATACATATAGCAAAATAAATTTTACATTCTCATTGTCACTTTTTCTTTTCTACAAGACGGTGTTATCAGATTTTCAAACCGACGTTTCGTCTTTGAGCTGCCATCATCAACTTTGTTTTTTTAAATACGGCCCTGGATTTTTTATTACGGACTTTAAGAGCTTCTAAGGTCCCAGAATCAATGATGTATCGCACTTATTCGAAAAATTGATATTAATGGCATTTTTCATAAGAACTCATGTGTTGGAGAGAGACAGAAAACAAGTTTTTGGTAAGATATTCCCAGGAAATCATTACAATGCTTTTTTCGAAGAGTATGCGATACAACAATGAGAATGTGATTTATTATTTGTTCCAAATCTAATCCCACACAACTATTTACGTGGGTAAATTGCTAAAAATTTGGCCAGAGCTTATGGTTTGAAGGTTGACACTTTAATGATAATTATATTATTTATTAACTACTTCTTATGTTAGTTTTTAAGCTTTCTTTATGCAAAGCATTAATGCGTAAAAAAAAGGTTTTTGTTTTTAATCCTATTAAAAATCTGTTTTCTGTCTCTCTCTAACACATGAGTTCTTATGGACAATGTCACCAATATGAATTTTTCGAATAAGTGCGATACATCATAACTTTTGGAACCTTAGAAGCTCTTAAAATCCGTAATAAAAAATCCAGGACCGTATTTAAAAAAACAAAGTTGATGATGGCAGCTCAAAGACGAAACGTCGTCTTGAAAATCTGATAACACCATCTCGAAGAACAGAAAAAGTAGCAATGAAAATGTCAAATTTATTTTGCTATATCTATTCAAATAGAGTCATAAAAAAATAAAAATTATATCGCGAATAGTCGTTTTTTTCCAAAACTCTTCGGAAGTATTCGGAATTTTTAAACTTGTAAGGTGGCAATGTGATCCGCATCAAATTGCGCAACTTTGCCTCCATTTAACCAACCTCGTATCTCTTCTAGTTTCCGAGATTCCAATGATGAGGTTCGAATTTGGGACAACCTGTACACATAAAAACTAGGTACCGATTTATGTGAATTTTAGTGTCAAAGTCAACGCTTTTTCTTCTTATTTTTTACATTTCTTATCAGTTGTAACGTAGCCATACAAAGTGGTCATTTTCAAACATTCTGTATTATGGATACATTTATTTTGAAAACTCTTAAAATTTAACGGTATACAGGGTGTCGCGAAATTAGTGGACGTCATCAACCATGTATTTATCGGTCAAAAATAACTAAAATTTTTCTTATAAATATATATCGGGAAGGGAGCTAGAGCCTCTTAAAAATGGGCCCCTGAATATGGTTTCCTTTAATTATTTCCGAAACGGTGTAAAATAGAGTTTTAAAATTTTGGGATTCTACTAACTTTAATATTCTGAATTTAAAAATGGAATTAAAAATAAAAAATTTTAGTCAGGTGCGAACATTTTAGGGGGTGAATCTAAAAATTAAATTTTTTAGGCTAACTTTTTATATATTTTTTCTTCTAATTTTGAAAATTTGAATTTTTTTTTTCGCAAAAAAGTGCCTCTTAGTTTGCTTTGCTAGGACGCAGCGGTTTTGAGAAAATCGGATTTTAAAGTATACTGACTGCCAAAAACGGATGTAAAATGAAGGTTATAATTTTTGATATTCCCCAAAAATTCCTTTTGACGTTACACAACTTCATATTATTATAAAATAATAGAAACACTTGTTCCAGAAAAAAGTTTCAAAATTTGAAAAACTATAGCATTCAATTTACACCCGTTTTTGGCAGTCGGAATACATTTATAATCCGTTTTTCTCAAAACCCTGCGTCCTAATGATACGGCACTTTTTTACCCAAAAAAAAATAAAATTTTCAAAATTTGTAAAGAAAATAAGAAAATAGCCCACAAAAAAGTTGACGTTATTTTTTTATATTTACTCCCAAAATGTTAGGCATTTTTCTTATTCCATTTCCGAATTCTAAATATTAAACTTAGTGTACTTAGGGGAATTCCAAAATTTTAAAACTCTATTTTACACAATTTTGAAAATAATTAGAAAAAAAACATCTTTAGGGTCCCACCTTTAAGAGGCCCGTAGGAGGCGTTTCCCGATATATGTTTATAGAAAAAAATTACGGTATTTTTGACCAATAACTGTAGGGCTAATGCTTCATCCACTAATTTTGTGACACTCTGTATAGGTATACGGTATATAATGTATAAGTGGATATGGTCAAAGGTGGCCATTTATCTTTTAATATAGGTACTAATCTGACACGGTTGTACCAGAAGCAGATATCCAGTTCATTTAATGGATACGCGATGTTTTATTACCTTGTAGATATTGCGAAAAATGTGAAAAATCATAGCTGTTTATTGCTTGGAAATGGCTCAAAATAAGTTATCTACATAATTACATATTATGTACATAACAGTATAACCTTTCTTCTAGAATCATAAAAAGAAACAGCCCAATTTAAAAGAAACAAGCGTTATGCCCGGATTTGCACGATTTTTCAATTTTTTGGTTGATTGGACCCCGTTGGCATAAATTGCCAATAACATACATAAAAATTTGATTTTTTAAGAAAAATAAGTTTTGAAAATTCAACAAATAAAAATATTTTTCGAGACCGAGACCGAGACCGAGAGTCTCGTTACCTTGGTCTCGATTCTAATTTCCAGGTCTCGGTCTCGGTCTCGGTCTCGTTTTCGAGACCGAGACCGAGACAAGACCGAGACCGAGACCATAGTCTCGCGAACCCCTACCTGTAATGACATGTTAAAACACAGAAGCAAAACAATTCACCAAAAATATACCCTACACTGCGCCGGCTTTTGACTATCTATTCCCGTTCTCGAGCGATACGCGTTCAGATCTCCTCCAAAAAAAAACCTCGCAAAACCCGACTTCAATTTATGGCTTGTTTTTCTCTTTTTCTTTCTTTACATATTATATGGGGTGTTCCAAAACCGAATGTAAAGTGTGGCAAACTTATTTGGAACAGCGACGTTTGAGGAGCAAAGAGAGGAAAAATGGCTTCAAGCCAATCGCCTTGATGCACTTTGTCACGAGGACGAGGGGAACTTGACGCACCTGTTGCCGGATGTATCGGGCAAATAGATATAAATGTCGCAAATTTATTTAAATTGAAAATGTGTAAGATAGATTATGAATTAAAGTTCCAGTTTGGATATTACTTTTTATTCTCAATTAGTTAATGAGTATATTAAATTATGTGTTTATCTAAATAATAGGTATAAATATTAATTCTCAAACAATATTAAAGCTGCTCGACAACATCGCCAATTTTTTGTCCGCATTCTTTCCGCTGTTCCAGTTATACTTGCCACACTTTATAAGATCTAATGAAATAATATTTTCAATAGACGGGTTACCTCAGTATAGATATAATGTATTTTTTTCTTCAAACGTCATATAAGTGATAACTTATGTGACGTTTCTTAATGATATTAAGTGTCATTTATATGACTAGTAGTATAAGTACGTACGTATAAATACATTATAGTACTATGAATCTATTTTTTTTTTCGTTTTGTTTATTGGCTTTGAGCTTTGACCATTGCTCATTTAGCCACGAAATTTAAAATTTATTTTAATTTATCTAGAGCGAAATTCAGTTTTAATAAACGAACATCTACACAATTTGAAGAAAAAATAGTATATGATATTTGGAGAATAAGATACTTTATGTGCTTCACATGGACAAACTTTCCACACTCAGCACATAAAATATCACTTATTCTCCTAATATCATAATATAATATTCTTCATGAATTTCTTGACAAAATTAACTGTTTTAGATTCATTACCCTTTTTCGTGTTCATAGCTGGCATTGTTGGCCATATTCATATAACCTCAAAAGGGCATGGGGCAATGTTAGATTTTTTTATTCAATACCTTATACAATCGCTACTTTTAATTTATTTTTAAATGCACATTCTTAAACGTAAATAATATAGAAACTATTTTGTAGTTATCTGATGTTATTTAATACATATAGAAAATACAAAAATGTTAAACGGGCTTTACTTACCTATATGACTAGGATACAAAGAGGCGTATGACTACTTTGGGAAAAAAGTGGGTTTCCATGGAAGAATTAATTTTTCCATTTTTTCTTTAGCTGGGTATTTATTACAATTTTTTTGGCCATTTATATTAAAAATTAAAACATGCATGATTATTTATATAGTTTATGAATAATAATTATCCATACACTATATAAATAATCATGCATGTTTTAATTTTTAATATAAAAGGCCGAAAAAATTATAATAAATACCCAGCTAATTGTTCTCTCTTATCGAAGTTAAAACGGTTATCAGTGAAACGCCCCTTTAATTAAGCATGTTCTAGCATAGCTAGAGGGTTTAAATTTTCAGGGCATGGGGCCGGGGTAAAATGAGGATCCTGGACAAAAACTGGACCCCGTACTCCTCCTCGTTCGGTCAGGAGAGAGGAGAGAAGAAAATACTAAAATAATTAATTTCGGGAGAACGGGAAGAGCTACGGGGTCGAAATTTTTATGGTATAGGTGAGCCTCATGGGAGCGACCTGACCATATATGGGCGACTCTGACTCTAATTTAAGGGGAGATTTTGGGGAAACCCGTTCTTTGCCGATATCTCTGCAACGGAGCCTCGGATCGAAAATGACACGGGGTCATCAGTGGGGAAGGGAAATTACCCCCCACCTCCCCGGACACCAAAAATTTTTCGAAAAAATTGAAAAATATTGTTCGAAAAGTTAATAAGAATATATAAAACGAAATATAAAAAAAAATAAATAAAAAAAGTTAGAAAAACGCCGTTTTCGGCGAAAAAAAGTTCAGCTACGAGGTCGGGGATGGCAAAAATGGGAAGAAAGTAAATGCTCTATGAAAAAAAATACAAAAATTTTTGAGGAAATGGGATAAAATTGAAAAGAAAACAAAGAAATTTTCGGAAAGTGAATAAAAGTATTATAAAACGAAATAAGAGAAAATTATAATAAAAAAAAACAAAAGTATTATAAAACCAAATAAGAAAAAAAATTATATAAAAAAATTAATAAAAAAGTTAGAAAGAACGCGGTTTTCGGTAAAAAAAAAGTCGAAAAAGAAGAAAAAAAAATTCAATTATGAAATAATATCGATGTCAAAAAATTTCAATTTTAGATAAAAAATTCCTTTGAGAGAAAAAAAAAACATAGAACTTTTGTATTTCCTACTTTTTGTTATCTTTTGAAAGAAACTCTCTAGGTGGGCGCCGAAATAGGCGGGAGGGAAATCCCAGTAGCGTGCCGTGGGTATAAGGGCGGGAGGGGCGAGCTATTTCGAGGGCGCCGAATGATTAGAATAAAAAAACATCCACAAAATTTCAGACAGGAATGAAGGATAGCCATTTGGAAAACAAAACCTCTTAGGAAAATCTAAAGTTCAATTTTATTATGAAAAAAAAATTACATCAACATTAATTATATTAACAATTAAAGTAACAATCTTCTCGTTTTTACGGATTTTAGTGTATTTAGGATTTTTTCATGGTCGATTAACTGAGCTTTTTCTGACTCGATACTAAGTAATGCTAAGTAATTTGTCCTTTCCTGAGTCATTGAACATCTTTGGAAATTTAAAATCCTGTTTAATCTGCTAAACGACCTTTCTGCTCCAGCGCTATTGGACGGTATAGTAAAAAATATTTTCAGCAAAACAGTGAGAGCAGGATATGAAGTATCTAAATTTTTAGATACAATAAAAGGAAGAATTTCTTCCGGTCTGAGATTATTGCCGTCGTTTTTAAGTTCATTCAGTAGACTACAAAACATTTTGTATTCATCTACTATGGAAGTACTAACATCGTTTACATAAAATAATTACATTAAAATTAGGCGCTTAATATTTTCTTCACAGTCCTTAAAATCTACTAAGCAAGAAAATTTTTGACAAAGTGAATTAAAATCAGAAAATCTATTACACAAGGCTACGATAAAAACGTCTAAAATAGCGTAAAACACTGAAATTTTAAATCTGTTTTCTGCGCTTTCAATAACACAATCTCGTTGTATTTCGTCGTTGAATGTTTTTGTTCTCCTAACCCGTTTATCCACAAAATCGGTGCAAGTTTTGCACTTATTGGCAAGAATTAATGCTTCTTGCTTGAATTTAAAAAATGATTCTTCATTTCTTATTGATTTAATATAGTTTTTTGTACTTTCAATCATAGAGGATGCAGTGGATATATTAAATTTAGAACTTTGCAAATAGTTTGACAAAATATCTATCTTTTTAAGCAGGTCTTTCCATAGAACTAATAAATATTTAAATTCAAATGTACCAATAATATTTATAATGCCAGACGCATCAGCAGTTTGAATACTTGTGATGTTTGCTAATTCACCAGAAAGAATTTTTTCACAAGTTTCTTCTATAACTTGTATATTGTAGTAAAACGAATCTACAGCCCTTGTGTGGCTAGCCCACCTAGTTGTAGAAAGCTTTTTGAGAGTTAACCTTTTCTCCAAGTCAGTAGAATGGTCAACCTGAATTTTTCTAAATAGGTTTACTCTAGGAAAATTTTCGGTTATAAAAACATAGGCTTTCTCTAAGGTTCCAAAAAAATAATTTTACTTCTGCATTGCATGAAGCAGCGTCAACTAAAACAAGGTTTAAATTATGTGCGCAACAATGGACATAAACTGCTTCTGGAACGATGTTTTTGATTTTTGCTTGGAGGCCATTTAAATGGCTGGACATAAAGCTAGCACCATCGTATCCCTGTCCCCTGCAGTACTTTAAATCAATATCAAATTTCTTTAACTGATCTTTTACAGTATTAAAATATGTTTCTGCTGTTCCGTCTGGTATTGTTACAAATGAAAGAAATCTTTCATCAGGAACGCCGAAGACATTAACAAAACGACAAGATAATGATAGCTGCTCTTTTTTGTTAAAATCTTGGGTTGAATCTATTATTAGCGAGAAATATTTAGCAGATTTCATTTCATTTGTAATAATATTTAAAGTTTCTAATGCTAAATGTTCAATTAATTCATTTTGAAATTCGTTACTGGTGTATTTAGCTACTTTTGAATTATGAACTAAGTGCGCAGCTAGCACTGCGTCATATTTTTTAAAAAATCTACGTGCTCTAAAAAATTTCCTTTGTTCTTACTTTTTAAAGACTCATCATGCCCTCTTAAAGGTAGAGTTTGTTTTGCAAAAAATAATATTATATCTATAAACCGTTTTACAGCCTCTCGGTTTTTTGATGTTTCTTTAATTTCTTTTTGTAACCGTTGATCATTTACCGTCATATTTTTGCCAAGCACGTAGTTTAGTAATAATTAATTTGTTATTTAACACACGGCGCAAATTACTTTCTTCTCTGCTTAATTTTTTCTATACCCTTTTTAAAATTCTTAAATCCTCTTAGGGAATCAGACCAAACAGTCGGGTTTGTATTATTAAAAAGCCAACAGCAAAAACAAAATAATGAATTCGCTCTTCGTGAGTAGATAAGTCAAGTGCGAATTTTGTTATCCTCAGTCTTATACCAATTAGTTTGAAATCGTCTGTTATCAAATATAGGAAACCTATCATAATTATCAGCTAAGCCGGGTTGGCAGGGTCCTATAGAAATAAGCTCTCGTGTTTTTTCAGAGCTTAAAACTCTACCCTTATATATGTAAGGACCACTTGGATAATCAAAATTTTCGAATGACATATCCTCAAGCGTTGACTCCAAATTAGAATCTAAAATAAAATTAACAGTTTTAATTAACATAAACTTTTCATATTAATACTAACATGCATTAATTGATATTTTTTTATTTAGATATAAGGTACTAGTGAACAAAAAGGTTGTTTATTCCTATTATATTCCTACCATCAACAGAAAATTATTCAAAATTTTGCACATCTTTCATTTCTTCAAGCGTTTTCGATGGTGTGGTCATTATGAGTGTTATTACTATTGTCACTACTACAACTGCTATCACCAGGATTACTGTTAATATCATCTGTGTCCATAACATTCATACTAATACTACTAAAATCATTATTATTTTCCACCTCCAGTAAAGCTCTCTTATCACCACTACCAATATTATTACCACAGCTTATTCAATAACCAGCTACTCATCTTGCGGCGGCATCCTTTGATTTGGGAAAGTCAAGTGAAAATTTTAGAAGAGGGCCATGAGTTAATATTTTTCTAAACGTCTGGGCATCCGAATAAAACTTTTGACAGTTCGCTTAATTTAAAATACGATGTTTTATCGTCTAAAATCCGTTTGAAAACGATTTTAAATGGCAAAATTTTATGAAAATCCGAAATTTCCGGTCGTTTTAGGGCAATAGCCGTAGTTTCGGGCGAATTTGTCGTGGATTTTGAAGGGAATATTCATTTTAAATTCAGTTCGCTTCGTGTCATTACATTGCCTGAAAAATCACGAGACCATGAAACTGAACCGCTAAGGGCACTGTCAGGATGCGTAGTGCCCGACACTCCAACTTTCCGATTTCGATAGAGATGAATAGCTGGTTATTGAATAAGCTGTGTTATTACTATTACTATCATTATTTATATCAGCAGAGTTACCACTGTTACCAGCACCAGTACTAAAACAAATTTGATTTAAAATATCACAAAAATATACATAAGATTGACGTTCGGTCTAAAAAGATATCGCAGCAAATTTTATGTACACGAAATGACTTACGATAAGTAACACAAAAAACCATACTCGTTGGTCGACTATACCTTAAAGCTCACCCATTTTTGTTGAGTTGGTTCCGGTGGAAAAAATTGGTTAACTTAGATTTTTGCAAAGAGCCTGCAGCCAAACGAAATTTTGCTTCTCTTTCTTTTTTATATGCATGCCCACTTTTTTTCCACTTCATTTTGGTTTGTTCTGACTCATTTTGCTATTTGTATCGTATAAATTATAGAGGTCACAAAACCAAAACTCAAAACACTTTTAAATAACTAAATTTGTTACGACTTTAACTCAAAAAAGAACCATTACTCACACTTGCAAGACATATAAACACTAAACTAATAAACTAAACTAAATCAAGCAATTCTTAATAAATCTGGCTCCTGGCGCTCAAGAAGAAGAGGGGTAGTGGACGGCGGATTAATGGGAGAAACAGCGTTACCAAATGTACTTCGAAAAAACATTGACCCAGAAATCATTTTGAGCAGTTTGCATTAGGACGCTGAGGCGGGTTAGATAAAGGACGGGGGGGCGGGGGGGGGGGGGCTCTGGGAATTCAACTGAGAAACTAATCTAATCTTACCCAGTTGGATGCAAAAAGCAATTTTATAATTTCTATAACATTTTTGCGACTAATATGTTTGGTTAATATCGATAACCAAGGATTTTAGCAATTATCCATAATTCCTAATTTGCTTAGGTTTTATGCATAATAACGTATTTCGGATATTAGCTTAGCAGTATCATATATATAAATATTATATACAAACTCCCATACTATTTACATAGTATCTGACAAATACATGGTAAATAATGCGAATATCCACCTATTTACGAAATTTGCAAAAAACGTAATAGGGACGTGGAATTTCCCTTTTAAAAATGGCCGACGCTAAAGGATGTTGCCTGAAAGACATCAAAGGCGGCATTTCAGAGCGAATATTCTGATCGTTTTTCTTCCGTGCTTTTGTGGCATTATTAATGAATTTGCTTCAATGAAATGTGGAAAAATAAAGTTGTAATTTTTTTATTTTCATTTCATTTTTATTAAGAGACGATTTTTTTTAGTGCAGTAAAAGTAAAGTATCAAAAACATAAAGAAGGGGAAGGGGTGCCGATGGCCGACTAGCCTGGGTGCCTTGGACCCTTAATCCGCCCCTGAGTGGCACACACCAAAGGAAGTTCCTATGGCACTCGACAAGCGGTGTTTGTGCGAAGATGTTGATTGAGACGTTCGTCAACATCTGTCAGATAGTCGCGACAGACAGGCAAGAGCGCACCCGTTCGTTGTACAACAGGAAACACCTAGGACGTCGCTATATGTAGTCCTGAGAAGATCCTTTACACAAATAGTGCACCATATAAAAATCGGTCTTTCCTATTGGTCGATCCGCATTGCCCTCCCCTCGCTTCGCTCGCTACGGGGGCTCAAGAAAAGGAAACTAACCAGGTGCTAACCCAAACTAACCCAAGACATACCCAAAATCAAGAAAAAAACTGTTTAGATACATAATCTTAAAGAAAAAAATGAAAAATAGCAACGGGCTTCGGACCTCGACCGTCCAGGTGAGACCCAGCTGTATAAACCTCTGCACCACCAGAGCTCTTGACAGAAACCGTTTGCATCACGCAGACATATCGTAATACGAGATGGATCGACTAATAGGAGAACATCTGCCGTGAAAATATCTGTAAAACAGGGATATCTCGGCCACATGTCGGTGTTCCGGACCCGGACTATCCATATCCCTCGCGGGTCAACTCCGGATCGCCGATGAGACGCACAGCTTTCTTCTGAATGGAATCCAGCAGCTTTAGGGTGGGTGTGCTTAGGTGCGGCACCCCAGATATGTGAGCAATATTCTAAGCACGGTCTTATTTGCGCTTTGTAGAGCAAGTCTTTATTAATTGTTGTAATCTGCTCCTGTCTGTGGTGATAAGTCTTAGTCGCTGATAAAGGTTTTTCTGGTCAAAATTATTGAGAGACCATCAGGGTACTGTCATCTGCAAAATTGTAAACAGGTTTCGGTCAGCAGCTGATTAATATATATGAGGAACATAGCTGGTGAAAGTATTGCGCCCTGAGGCGCTCCCGCATTAAGGATGAATGTATCTGAGATGTGTCCATCAACCGCAACATGCAGAGATCGGTTCTTATAGAAACTGACAAGCCAGCTGTAGAGGGCAGCTGAGAGTCCGAAGGACGGCAATTTGTTGAAGAATCTGTCAAGCAAACTTTGTCAACTGACTTCCAAATATTCAGGGCAATCGCTCGAGATTCTCCGTAGTTCTCAATTGCCCTACTCCATATTGAGTGACATAAGGTCAATCTCTGTTTGCGGAAGCCGTATGGGTTATCGCTAATTATGATGTTGGTCTCGAAGTACCTGAGTAGTTGCTGATTGACTACATGTTCCATGACTTTGGAGATGATTGGAAGCAAGGCATTTAGGCGATAGCTTGATGGCGTGGTTTTCTTGCTCTTTTTTGGATCAGGTTGTACTCGAGCGACTTTCCAGGAACATGATAAATCCGCGAGCGGAGGGCCATGCGTCAAGACTCAAGAGTTAGCAGTGCTGTAAAGTGACGTTAACCTACCAATGAGAAGCGGCTAATATAGCATAGTGGCGTAGGACTGTAAAGGATCGTAGTAAGCTGATGCTTTTATCAGCTCGTACCAGTCGTCTGGAGTCTCAATTTTAGTCAAATTAATGATGTCCATGTTTCGGTCACACTCTAAATAAGAGTGAAAGTTACTCTCTGGGAAAGTTATTTGAACACTGCTTAATCTTTTCATTTTGTGTACCACATAGTGCATGAATGTAAATACTGGAAAATGTGCTTTCTTTTTCTATCGTAGAATGTTTGAGCCTTTCTTTTGTGCAGCTTATTTTCCACAGTGAGCTTTTTGATCTTCTTAGCATCATTGTCAGCTGACAACGTTTTTAATGTTGCATGGATTTTATCCCATGCAGAGCACATATATCTGTCCTAGGATACCCAAATGATAGGTTGAATTTTGTATTAAATACATGTTTGTAGGCTTCATAGGAAATTGTTATGGTGGAATGCTTTCCTGGGAACATTTTGAACATTTTCGTTATGTTAGATTCTTCAGGGAGGTACTTTTTTTGAGTCATGCAGACTGTAGTTAGATGCTCTAAATAATTTGATATGTTCCTGAACAGCGTCGAAATACTCTTGTTTTAATTTTCTATGTTTACTACTATGTAACATTCAGGCATTTACCCTTGCAAACATTACCTTCCTCGTGCGTCTGAAGTCTTTTTTTTTTGGCATCCGACATCCTTTCCGAAATCTTCCATTTCTTACACGCTTTGCCTTCTCCGATATCATCCTCACTAATTCCACTTGCACCAGAGTTTATACGCCTACTTAACAGCATTATCACTATCACTTCTAGCTAGGTATCACTAAATTATAACATTGATTGATATGATGTCACTTGATCAACAGCTGAGAGAAACGAATTTAATACGTTGTTTTGCACGTAAAGACCCAAGTGACTTGATGTATGCAGTTCATGCCGCACGCGATGTGGCCATTCCTTGTTTTTTCCTCTCACTCTTGGACAATCCCTGTTCTTTTTCCATGTTTTGATTTGAATCTATGGCTGTTACTCGACACACTCCTCTTTTATTCCGCCCATAAGTTGTATGCAAATCAATTCGACTATATCTAGGTACTATATAAGATGGCGCCAATAGTTCAAAAATTAATAAAATGTGGCATTCCTTGTTCTTTCCCATATTCTTCATATTATGCCGGTCCTCGTACTTATCGGTACTCGTTTTCGACAAATGTCTCCGAGTGAGATGGACAAGACTATACGCACACACCCATTCGTTAAAATCAATGATGAAATCATGAAATGATCATTGATGATTTATGAACTATGCAAAGCTTCACGTGTAGTGTGTAGTATATGCAACCGGCATTGAGCGTTTCTTTACTATTTAATCATGTGAATGTCTAATATTTCACTTCACGCATGGCCCTCCGCTCGCTTCGTTCGCTCCGGGGCGCAACCAAACACAACTAATCCAAACTAACCAAAATTCAAAAAAAGAAACAAACGTAACCTTAAAAAAATAAAAAAGTCTCGCCACTAACGGGAATCGAACCCGGGCGACCGTATCACAAGCAAAGCCTCTCCCACTGCCCCACCAGACCCACTAAAAGCGATTCATTCCACCATAAATACTACACGCGAAGCTTTCCATGATAAAAATTTGGGTTAGTTTTGGTTGGTTGCGCCCCGGAGCGAGCGAAGCGAGCGGAGGGCCATACGTGAAGTGAAATATTAGACATTTAACATTTACATTCTAAAATAGTAACAAACGCTCATTGCCGGTTGCATATACTTACTACATACTACAAGTGAAGCTTTGCCTGGTTCATAAATCATCAATGATAATTTTATAAATTCATCATTGATTGCAATGAATGGGTGTGTACGCATAGTCTTGTGTGAGATGGTGGCTTACAGCACCGAACATGTGCGGTGATTAAAGGCAAGGGACTCGCTTTGCGTGCCAGAGGTATCGGGTTGGATGCTCGGCGTCTGCCTTCAAGAAACTTTATTTTATTTTGTTGTTAATATCGCTTTGTTGAAGTTTTGACTTCTGTTGTACAGTCTTAAGTACACACCGTTTCTTCTTTAATCTTGCTTTTATACTGTTGGTTATAAGTTCTTTCTTTCATTTGAAAACTAAAAATTTTCCTCGACAAACTATATTTTATGCGCACTAAATTTTTTCTAGTTCTTGGGGATTTATTTCTGACACACCTTATTTTGGTGTATTTTAGAGATTACTTAATTAGAATAAAAATGGAGTTTATTCAAATACATATTTGTTTTCTATATGCGAAATAAATGTTTATTTAGAAATTCATCAATATTTATTTGTCCTCTTTTCGGAACTTTTACTGCGACTAAGCAAATAATTACCTGAGTGGAATGAATACGATTTTCAAGAAAGGACATAAGTTATTTGAGTGAAGTGTTTTTTTTTTAAACACAACCATCAGTAACAATTTTGAATCAAATGCGTTATTTATATTGTTACGTTTTTCCCGTGGGTTCTTGACAAAATTACAACTTTACTATTTTCAACTAATAGTCTCTTTATTATCTACCACTGTATACAATTGAACTCACTAAACTAGTCTTATAACTTTCCAACTAATATCTCTTTACACTTTAACACTCAATGATTAACTAACTAACTGACCCTAACATTCGCCTTAGGTCTGCTTATATATAATCTCAAATCTATCACGAATATTCGGGAAGTATTCCGAGGCCACTCTATATGATCTCGACGAGGCCATCGAGATAATTCCAGCGATCCTGAATCTTCGCGACCGGCCGGGCGATGACTCATACAGACAGAGAAGCGAGCGGCACGGCGGCTAGTTCTATAGGGTAGCACAAAAACGTTCGGATGGTTGTTAGGCTAGCCGTAACAATATGCTTTGAATAACTTTTTTTACATAGCTACCCGCTGTTTTTAAACAAATAGGTAAATTATTTACTTGGTTAAAACATATTTTCTTTATACAAATACATGACTTATTTGGTTGGAATGGCTTTCGCTTAATGTAAATATCCGAGTCATAAGATTTAAATATTTATTAGTTCTGAACACAACTTGTTTAAGTAGAAAACCTAATTTATTATATGAAATATTTATTTGTATTTAACAAATTAATTTGTTTGAATCTTCCTGATTACTATTATAGGTGTACAGGGCATTCGGGAGGCGTGGCTTTATTTTTGTTTATAATAATGATCAGAAATTTCTAAATGTATTGAAATAATTAAGATAATTTAAAATTTTTCGTTATCAACATCATAATAAAAAAAACAAAGCCCTTGCTCCCTGATGGAATGCCCTGTATATATGCCCTGTATTCTATCGACTTAATAAGAAAAAGTCAACTAAGTATGCAAAAAAATATACACAAATAATTTTTGCATCAATTTATTCAAAATAAAAAACTATACATATCTACCAAAAGAAATGAGACAGTAAAGAGAATGCAACAAGGTTTAAACCTATTTTTCCTCTTTTTTTTAATAAAAAAATAGTCTACTTATAATACTTCAACAAAAAATACGAAACAAAAACAACATCATATAAGTATTATATAGGCATATAACAACATAATGAACAAATCCTGTAGCTACAAATAAGTACCTGTTTGGCAGGAATATATATCTATCTACCTATTTTAAATAAAATCGTGTTTTTAAATAAATATCTTGTGCTTCCATCAAATATTTATTATTTGTATTAAGAAAGCCTATTATTTTTTGTAAAGCTTTTAGTAGTTACTCTAAATAAAACTTATTTCGCCCATGCAAATATAATATTAGCGTTCAGTCAACCTAATATTGACGTTCTAAATATCGGATGTAGACGCCATTGTAGCTATTTTATAATTGAAAAAATGAATCCTTTTCAGAAGAAAAAAAAAACCAATGCTATAATAGTATCTATAAACTGTACTTTTTAACTTCTGCCTCAACCATTTCTCGCTATATGGATCATGGAATGGAACGCAAAACACTGATGACAAAATACCAGTATCGTTGATTACGGGTACAAACCCCACTGTGGGCCACTACGCAGATTTTTAACGTTAAAAAAACTATTGAAGTTACAGCGGCGTCGCGCCGGCCGCCGCGCCGGCTGGTACAATGATTTTACGACGAATGCTACGAACGACCGGGGCGCGAATTAATACGAATGCATTTCAACTGACAAAGTGGTTGTTCTAAGCAAAGTGTCTTTGTTTTAAGTAAATATTTATTTTAAAACAATTTAAAAAAAAACTGTGGTGCAAGTAAATACATCTTGTTTGGCCGAAACAAGGCATAAAGCAAACAAATATTAGAGGAAAAGTAAATAAGTCGACTTTTTTGCAATAAGCATAATTTATAACAACCAAATATACATTTAATGTATTTCATTCTGATACAAATAATTTATCAGAATAAACAAAAATTTTTTATTAGTGTACCAAAGGGTGGAAAAAAGAACTTTGGGAGGTTTAAAAATAATTAACACATCAAAATATAACGTATCGGTGTTCACGAAGGTAAATAAAAAGCCTAGTTACTTGATATACGGTATATACGGGGCGTTCTAATACAGTACAGTGCGATCCACTAAGTAGATATAATATCGTACATTATAATGGGAAATTTGTATTAGTATCCCAATCCAAATCGAAATAATCTCAAGGGTTCGTGCATAACATTTGGTAACCATATTAGGTGTACTTAGAACGGTTACAAGTTAAACAACCTACATAGTTGCTCTCCAAGAGACGTTTGCAAATAAAGCTGGAAGACACTGTATAGAGAGAGGCACCGTTGCAGAGGCTGCCCGCAGGGCGGCGTTTTATTGCCACTGCTATGGAACCTTGTTCTCGACAGTCTTATGCATCGCCTCAACTCAGATGGATTCTCCATCAATGCATATGCAGAAGATCCTACGATACTGCTCAATGGAAAGTTCGAAGGAGTTCTGTGCAATCATATGAGAATGCCATTCTCTTGGTCGAAGAGTGGTGTAGCACTCCCTGTCTGTAAACCCCAGAAGGATGGAGATGGTGCTCTTCACCAGAAAAAGGAGGACGAAGACACTCCGGCCTCCAACCCTACGAAAAACACACAACTAAATTTTGCGTCTGAGGTAAAATACCTTGGGGTCACTTTCGATGCTAAATTAGGGGTTCGCGAGACCGAGACCGAGACCTCGGTCTTGGTCTCGAAGAAAAAATTTAGTCTCGGTCTCGGGTCTCGAAGCTCGAGACCGAGACTACCTTGGTCTCGGTCTCGGTCTTGTCTCGGTTTGGTCTCGGTTTGAGCAAATAAAAAGTAATTAAATAATTTACTGTTTTATTTCGTTAATAACACAAACCTTACTTCGGAATGTTAAGTTAAATGAAACATCTACTAAGTGTCTTTTGTGTATCAGTTCTTGGTGTATATGTGATATTAGGGATAAACTTCTTAAATAATTTTACATTTTTTGTTTGCAACAGTTGTTTGGAATAGTTTGGATAATAATAGTTAACTTAAATAGGTATCTAATAATATTCTAATATATTTCATGTTAGTTTCTAAATTGTTGTTTTGATATAAAAATGCTTACCTCTAATGTAGGTAGGTATCCTACAAGTGATAGGGATTTTTAAGTATGTACATAAAAACTAGGTATGTCAATTTTGTTGTCAAAATCAACGCTTTTTCTTCTTATTTTTTACATTTTTTCTTATCAGTTGTAGCGTAACCATACAAAGTGATGTCATTTTCAAACATTCTGTATTATATGGAAAAATTTATTTTGAAAATTCTTAAAATTTAACGGTATACAAGGTGTCGCGAAATTAGTGGATGAAACATCAACCATGTATTTATCGGTCAAAAATAACTAAAATTTTTCTTA